>APFE030086756.1:156356-210128 GCA_000404065.3 Pinus taeda
TAACTGTTGCATGTCAGTTCTGTCAGAGACCCAGTTGAGATCAGATGTGGGACAGTGTACTATCAGATGCTTGACTATTTCTAGTAAGTAGTTTTTGCATGATTAAGGAACTAGTGTCCTCAAAGATTGCGTAGTTGGACCATAGGTTGACTTGGTATGTTTATAATTAATTGCATATGCTTTTGCTATTATTTCCTAAGAAAACTACGCAAGGAAATAGGGATTGGACCATAGGTAAAGCCTTTATATATAGGGCTTGGTTGGTTCATGAGACATATCTTCATATCTTCATAGTTCATTGGGAACTGAATAGCTTGAGATCCAATTCTTTTTGTATTGTGAAGAGGATTTCCACTTGATTGATAATACATGGTTGGGGTTTTATGCTAGTGCTCTCCCTTGGATATATCTTGTGTTATGTGTGATTATTTCTCTTGATCATTTATGCATGTTTCTACTTAATGTTGCTCATGAATTCGATTATGCTTCCGCTTAATGTTTTGTAGAAGTAGAACAAGTATTATGCTTTAGGACATTGCATATATCGGTTTGTTCTATGGGTGAAATTTATACATTCGAGATAAATCCACTTAACAAGACAAGATGAGGATCTGATTGTGGGTCGAGGACAGAACTTTATTGTCTTCTAAGAATTCTGGGGATCATATTGGGGTTCTCAAACACTTGTGGTGGATTGGGATCATGATTAGATTTAGTGTAGCGAGTCCTTTCTAATGCCAGAGTTTTGGGTTTTGCTTTTGGTTTTCTTAACGGATATCAAAAACAACTTCTATGATTTCTTTAATATGCTTTTAGATTTAAGGTTTAAATTTTCTTAAAGATTTGTTTTGATTGAGGAATTTTTCTTCCCCAGTGGAGTCGCCACTATGTTATCACTCAAATTTTCCTTGAAATTGTTAGAAGAAGGAAAGGGGTCTGAGGTAACCAAAAACCAATCTTTTAAGTACAGAATCTAGCTAATCTGTACTCAGAGAGGGCTCTCTCTTTATTATTTAGCTTTGTTAATGGGATATTAAGCTAGTTATGAAAGCTTGGGGGGGTTTGATTTTGTTTGGTGGTGGAATTTAGGAGAATATGGATAGAACAAGGTATTTCAGGCCATTTGGCTATGGAGTCAACTGAAAATGGCTTAACTGGATCAGGTTGATTTAGCAAAGGAGAATTTCACATAGCAAGATAGCTAAACAAAAGACAAATGATAGCTTAAAAGGGTGAAATGGTCTCGAAAATGGAGGAAGGGCAATTAAGAATCCTTCAACAAAGTTCAAAATGAGGGCAAGTGGGTGCTCATTAACAAAAAGCAATTAAGAATTCTTTGTTAAATGGTCACAGTGATAAACTAAAAAAGTAGGGAGAAATTAAGAATTCCTTACCTATAATAGCCTGGAAGAAAACATTAATAATATAAATGATTTTAAAGACATAATGCAAAAAATCTCTTTCTAAAATATAACTTTTCGTTTATCATTCAGATATGAAACACATATGAATATTTATTGAACCAAAAAAACTGTAAAAACACAAGATATAAAATACTTATTTGTTTCTCGTTTGACACAGGTATCCTATAAAAGTCCTTTGCTTTATTACTTTGTTCCAGCCAGCCATACAAAAGTTGTTCAACAACACTTCAATTCCAAAAGTAAATTGTTTACAGAAATGTCTAAGAATCCACCCTTGGTACTTCAAATAAGGAAGTACTTATACAAAATTTACATTAAAATATCTCCTAATTAAGAGAGATACATTTGAGGAAAACTAAATATCTTTTACATGAATATAGGAACAAATAGTCTCGAAAGTAGAAACTAAATGTGAACTGCTTGTTTGTTGTCCCCGTTTTTGTTAAAGGAGCTAGAGGTAGGTCCTATGAATATGCATCTTGATGTCTTGCTCATAATTCTATTCTAGATGATTGATTTTAGGTTTTCACTGATACTCTTTCACATGCTATTGATACTCTTTACCTATGACTAATACTGTTTACCTGTTCTACCATCATCCATCCTTTTCCACGAAATTTGACTATGGTAAAGACTCCAATTTTCTTCACTTTTTACCATGGTAAATCATAAGATATCTGTCATGTTGGTCCACCAATCATCTCTCGATATTCTTGTCCTTTTTAGTTTTCGATAGATTTCATCTACTTCTATATATTTTACAAAATTTGGTTGCACTGGAAATATGTGCTTCACTTCATGCTCAATGTAAAAACGGTTCTCCAGACTATCATAGAGAACTCTCCTTGTGGGCAATGCCTTTACTGCTGATGAACTAGCTTGATTGTTAGCTTGCTGATATAATTTGTTGACATAATCATCTTGAAAAATTAGCTTGTCATTGATGACTAAAGGACTTGGAAGTCCTTTACTTTGTAAGATGCCAAATTTCTCCATAAATTCATCTATGTCTTCCTGCATATTTTTACATTTTCATTCCAGGCCTTGTATTAGACTCCTTTTGGTAAATACTTTCTTTATTTAGAGGATGGTAGTAGTCCTATCCTCAATGTTTAATTGTTCCAACTAATTCCTATTTCTACTATTTAGAAATTTTATTAATCTGATAGCTTCTTCAGGCTTTCTTCCTAGTTCTTCGTTGGTTTTTTCAATCTCTTGAAGAACAACTTTCACTAAGTCAATTTGTTCAAAAATGATTTGAATTGATGACCAAATATCATTGATTGAATTAATGATATTGGTGCATAATATCTTTTTGATATTAGTCAAAGGCTTTTCAAATGTAAGATCTTTTTCCAGTGTTTTAATTTGTTGAGTCAAGCCTTTGTTTTTTCTCATCTCTTCGGAAAAATTGAATTTTGACACATCATATTTTTTTCTCTAAAGTAATGAATTTCTCTTTTAATCTTTGCAGTTCAATGACTTGGAGCTTCATGTCCTCCATGGACTTGATCAAATATTTTGTGCTCTGATTTGAGGTTCCTGCTTGTGATGTACATGTACCTATTAGTTCTATGGTTTCAGGTGTTGCCAAAGGGAAATTTGGTGCTAAAGTAGTTGCAAATGTAGAAGGGACTGTTGTAGAAACCACTAGCACTACATTTTGAGGTTGTGTGGTGACTCACTTTGCCTGCTTTGTAGTGTTCTCTAATTCTTTCTTTGTCTCTTTTAGTTGCTCATTTAACTTAAGGACCAAGTCCATAAGCTCTTCTTCATTTTTCTTCTCAATCACTTCAGCAGTCTGAGGGTGAATGAGTGGTGGAAATTTCAACTGCTTTCTTAGTGCAACTATATCTTCATTCTTTTTCATTATTAGGCACTTTGCAGCTTTGATATCCTTTGGGTTATGGCCCGATTCAATAATCAACTCTTCCAATGATTTAATTCTATTGTCCTTTGCCTGTGAGGAGGCCTTTTCTAGTTTCAATTGGGTAGTAATATTTTTCAGTGAATTTTGCAACCTATGTGCCATCATTGCCTTGCTTGTCAGTGTAGAATAAACCATCTCCCCTGTTTCCTTATGTAGTTATATTTGATCTATGGGGTGGATATCTTTAGCTAAGACCTCAAAATCAGTCTTGAGGTAGTATGCAAATGACTTGGGCTGCTGTATTGTGGGCTGTAGAAAGCTCATCTACATTTTTCCTTCTTTGATGTCATAAGATGACATCAATCTGGTTTGATTTGTAGGGGCCATCTTCAAGTATTGAGTATAGGCTTGGGCCTTTAGCTGCTCATTCTTGGCCTTTATCTCCTTGATTTTCCTTTTATGTCTATGATATTCTCAAATGAAGATCTGAAAGATGAAACTTCGGCACTCTACTGTCTTTCAAGCTGTTGTCTTTGTGAACTGGAAGGTGCCCCACCTGTTGGGAATGTATGTAGATTGTCTCCACCTTATTCCCTCAAACTCCATGTTGTTTCCTCAAAGAAATTTTCTTTTGAATATGGATTTAACTTGTGCCTCTTAGCACCACGCTGTTCTGAAGGACCACTGGAAGGGGTAGCTACTTCCCTGTCTCCTTTCAAGTGCTTTTCCTCATTTAGAGGAGTTTGCATAATGGGGGGATTTCCAATATTAACCTGAGCTGGATGAGGCTATGGTGGAGCTTGTTCTTCAGAGATTTCAGGTTGCTTTGACATCTCTAGTTGTTCTGATGCTAGAGTACTTGTTCCCTGGTCTTGTTCCTGTGGTGGTTCTACTGGGGGAGCACTAGTTTCCTCTGTGTGCCTTTGAGAAGTCTCTTCTATAGAGGCACTAGGCTCTGGTGTTGGAATTTGAGTAGATTCAACTATTACATGTTCAAAAGAGTCTAGGTCAAGTCTCTTTTCTAAGTCTTTCATCACATTCTCTACCCCAACTTGATCACTATCCATTTCAACTAGAGTTCCTTCCCTCCATTCATCCATATTGGCATGTTGTTCTATCTCAGGGATTCTGTGGTGGAGATATAGTGACATATTATGTTTCATTCTCCTATCACAAATGAAACCTTGTGTATCATATCTCCAAGAAAAACTTTTCTTTAGTCTCATTTTTTCTAGGACTTCTTCTGCTCTTTTCCCTGCTTCTCTATTGTTGCATAAAAATGGGCCTAAGTGGTCTTTTATCCTCAATTGGTCTTTCTTCTTCACCTTAGTGAAATGAATTTGATCATAGTTTAACATTTACCTATAGTATTCCAGGGCAAACAATCTCATAGGAACATACTTAGGGAGTTTGAACGGAGGGAGTTCACAACCATAGATTCAGATCTTAGTGTGATTCTGGTATAAGCTCCAGCCACCTATCGTGTACTATTTGGATAGTTGAAGGATTCTCTTGATTTCACCCGTAATCGTAGGAGGAGGACTTCCTGTTAGCATGGTGGTCACAGGGTGGACAAACTAGTCAATGAATTCATTGTATGAATAGGGACAAGTATGTGAATAGTGGAAGATGGAAGTCCAAAAAATGACTGATTTGGGATTACCCTTTGTATCAAGTTGATTTACAGAGAATGGAACTTGTCAGACTGATAGTAAAGGAAAAGGTGATATATGATTGTAGAATACTTGAATACCTTTTCATTTTCTAGCCTCATGAACTGGTCGTGAATTTTCTCAGAAATGAAAGCAACATAGTTATATTTGACAGCAGGAGGCTGACTAGAAGTAAAAACGGACAATAAAACTAGAGCGAATCCATCCACATATTCAATAGTATTGAAACCCATGACTACAACTATCATATTGACTATATTTTTTCCTATCTCTGTGAAGAAAGATGCCACATAAGGAGGAGGATCTTTGGGTTGATGTTGTTTATCCATAAAAGTCTGGAAAAGGCAACTGAGTTCAGACTAGGACATTTTAGATGCTTTCTCTAGTAATTCCCCAAAGGAAATGGGGGTGAGGTCTTGACTGGGTTGAAATTGTAGCATTTCATTGATCGAATCTGTTGTAATTATGAAGAGAACAGTTTGATTGAGGGACATTATTGCTCTGAGGGTGGGATTATAATTGGCTTGACATTGATGGATAATGTCAGGGAAAATGCGCATAAAGGGGAGCATGTACCTTGGGAGATTTGATTCCCAAGGTCCTATGGTATCAGAGCCATTCATGTAATTGTCCTGGCATTGACAAAATACTTTCAAGGAGCTTTCCTCAGTTTCAAGGTCTTTTATTTGAAAATATTTATCTTCTAAGGGTAGATAATCCAAATCTCTATGAGGAGTAGTGATAGGAGGTATACTGAGGGCCACAGGGGTTTCCATTTCTGGTTCTTGCGGATTTAGATAGGAAAATGGGATTTTCAAGTAAATTTGTGAAAACACAGGGTCTTGGGAGTCTTCAATTCTAAATTCTACAACTGAATTGTAATGAATTTTGGGTTTTTCAAAGTAATCACAGAGGAAATCAAGTATTTACAAGGTTTCTGGAAGGAAACTGGTAAATACCTATTTTTAAGTGATAGGCAATGGAGTGCAGGCTTACTGGGTGCAAATTATGGATTGGAGCAGCGTCGAATTACAAGTTTCAGGGTGGCTGACGGTTGGAGTACGAGTTGGTCGACTTCTACATTCAGGTTGCATGCATGAGTTTTCAGAATAAGGACAAAAAACTATTTTAACTTTGTTTTTATGCAAAGTTAAAGCTTTTAGCAGGTTTGTGATATGGACAGGTGGCATTAGCGGGGAGGTGACTTGATGTTTTGTCTTTATTAGGAGGCGGTAAGTGGGTTTCATCACATCGCTAATAGAGGGTAAGTGGTATTTGGGTGAGACTACGCGATTCCATACACTGCTTGACATGTAGCATAGGTACTATTCATGAAACTGCTCACCATCACACGCTAAAAGTTGAACATAGAGGCTTGTGCGATATGCGAAATGACCGTCGGATCTGCATCATCCAATCAGATGGTCGTCAGGGAGCTGAAGTGACTAGCAGATACGGAGGGCGGGCCCGATATAAATTAAAGAGATTAATCATATTGGGGGTGATTTGATTGGTTATCGAGTTATTAATTAGTCCGAGTGATGTAATTAATCCTCATTAAATGGTGGCGTGGTTGGGTTCTTAATTAACTACGGATTAGTTAATTTATCCCATTTATTTATTTGTTTTATGGTTATACTTAACTGAGGGGTGGGATATATAACGATTTGGGGTTCTGTATAATAATATAATATGGGCGTGGGTAATTTTGTTTTATAGGGGAATTATATAATAAACATTAGTGGTTAATATGACAAAAGTGAATGGTAAAGCGCTAAGTCTAATGTTTTCCAAAAGTCTTTCATCGTGTAACATATTACTTAGGCTAAAGTGTACAAAAGGGTTTTTATGTAGATTTGTTTCAATTTCCCTAAGTAAGATAGGATTTTACTTAGGAAAAGTTTTATCAAAGGAATGAGTGATCTTATGGGGGGGGGGCAATGTTGATGAAGGGACTTAAGTACTTTAGGCATTTCCAATTATTGGGCCGAGGGTCCGGTCCCTCCAAAAGTCATAGATATGCTCTGAGCCCCTCTATCTTTCGTAATTACCTTTAGTACTTAGGGAATTAGTGAATATTTGAGGGGAATGAGTAGGGAAATTAATTATTTTGACTTTGAATGTTGAAGTGCCTTTCCATGTGATACATGCCTTTGCCTAGTGATAAAAGTAAAATATTTAACATTTGAACTTATCATTCACCACATATTTATTCTGCAACCATCATCTACATACCCTACCTACCTTACCCTAGCATTTTCACTTCTTTATTAGGGTGCAGTTAGACTGGCAAACCCTTATCAAACTTTTTTTATTTTACATAGTGATATATATCTATTTATATAATATATTATATATTATATATATATATATATTATATATATTATACCCACACTTATTACATCCAAGGTTCCGATTAAACTATTGATCTCCTTTTATTCACTCTACCTATCTACTTATCTGCCAAGATTAAACTATTTGATCAGATCTTTATTCTCTATTTCTACAACATAAAATTGAAAATATGAACTAGTCAAGCTTAAACTATTTGACTACTCATGAACTGTGGCATAGGTGACAAGCTGCACACAATATTTTATTGTACAAAAGTAAAAAGGTAGTGGCATTTAGACTTGCACACTTTCATGGTCTTTTCTTTTTTGTTGAGGTTCATTTTCTATCATTTTTTGGCCTTCTCTTTATTCTTTCTACCCTTTGATTTTTCTTTTAGGGTATACCCTCTTTGCATTTTTTAATTTTTTGAGTTTTTACAAATGTGGAAAACCTTTGCAACAAGTAAAAGTGTGAACATATTTCAAAGCTAAACCAAGTCAATCATGATATATGACACCTATTGGTATAGGGGCATAACACAACCCTCCTTCTTTGACAAGGTCCTTCATTGGAAGAGTAATTTATAGTCTCGTGCTTCCTTCCAACTTCCTGTAGCACTAAGGTTGACCTACGTTCATATAGTCATCGCGCAGCCCCAGGGAAATAATTGTCCTTGTAGAGTTTCAACCAATTCCCATTTACTCGCCCAACAAATAATTCTTCATTCATGTTTGCGAGCTAAATTGTGCCACCATGTGAGATATCCTTGATAACTTATTGGCCTAGCCAATGCATCTTGAACTTCCAAGGGAACTAAAAAAACTTACTATCGTACAACAAAACCAAGTCTCCATTCTTAAAAGTTCGCTGCTTAATATGCCAGTTGTGCCAAGACTTTTCCCAGGCTTTCTGTACTTTTTGGTGATATCCTGCAAGAAATTAGTCTTCTTCTAGTGCGAGTAGTTGCTCCAATATTTCTTCCATAATATCGCTATTTTCCATATTCATGACTACTGCAATTTAAGACTTGGTACTATATATTCCATCGACATTATAGCTTCCTGTCCATACACCAATCTAAATTGGAGTCTTCCCTGTCAACTTCTTGCAAGTAGTCTTGTATGCCCATAGTACGGTAGGTACGTGCATATTCCAATCATTCCTATTGACGTTGCACACCTTTGTCAGAGTGTTCTCCAAAATTTTATTAAAAGAGTCAACAGTGCCATTCGCCTAAGGATGATAAGGCGTGCTCTTTTGGTGATGTACCTGAAACTCTTATGTTAATGATTCAATAGTGATGTTGAGGAAGTTCTTTCCTCTATGATCACTCATCAGGATCTTTGGGCACCCAAACCTCAACAATATATATTAAAATATGAAGTGTGCAACAGTGTTTGTGCTGCAATCCTTTACCGGTTATGCCTTAGCCCACCTGGTAGATAATCCGTCATAGTAATAATTAATTGCAGATAAGTCTTCTTGCCTAGAAGATTGATTGGCCCCACAGAATCAATCACCCACTTATCAAAATCATGAAAAGTAACTTGTGGATGTAACAGAAATTTATCTCTTCACGATGGTATTTTGGTCCTCTAGCAAACATCGCAAGCACTACAATAGTCTTTATAGTTCTTGTGCACTGTGGGCCACCATAGTCCTACCCTCAAAATTTTCTACATTGTTTCTTTTCTCGCGTAATGCCCTCCTGCGACACCACCATGTGCTTCTACCAAAATACTATGTCTTTCATGCTCAGGGACATATCAACACAATATTTCGTTAGGGTCCATTTTATACAGATGCCTAACAATCAGAGAGAAATCCACCACTTTGACTACTAGTTCTTTCTATTGTTGCATTGTATACTCCATAGGGACTACTATGGTAGTCAAAAAGTAAATAATATCTGCAAAATGTTCATTAACAACCCTTACTATGAAGAGTTATGCATTAGGCAATCCTTCTTCAATGTTGGTCGATTATTTGCCTCTCTCAATTCTAGACAGATGATCTATCTCAATGTTCAGTCATCCTGGCTTTATTATTACTTCAAAATCGTATTCTTGGAATAGAAATAGCCATATACAAATCTTCTCCCCAAACACAAGCTTGTTCACCAAGTATTTCAGTGCAGAATGGTTCGTGAACATCGTGAAGTGTGCACCCAACAAGTAAAGCCTAAACTTTTGCAGTGTGTAGACCATAGCCAAGCCCTCTCGTTCCATCGTGGAATAATTCCTCACTACCTTAGGTAATTTGCGACTCACAAATGTAATGGGGCGATGAAGATACCCCTCTCATGGCTGCACTAAGACAGATCCCAAATCTATACACGATTCATCCACATGAACATGGAATTCCTTCTTCCAATATGGAAACACCAGGATCAATGCAATGACCATTTTCTCCTTTAAGATGTCAAGGCTCTTTTGACACTCATCATACCAACAGAAGGTGGCATATTTCTTTAGTAATTTCGGCATCAACATAGTGATCTATGTGTATGCCTTAATGAATTTTTTATAATATCCAGTGTGTCCAAGAGTTTCCCATAGCTTCTTCACATTCTTCTCCAAATCGAAATTAATAATAACAATTTTTTTTGCAAGATCTACCATCAGCCCTTTCTTATAGACAACATGTCCCACTAAAATTCCATAGGTACACAAAAAATACACTTCTTCAGGTTTAATGATATTTGATAATTCCTATAGATATCCAAGATCAAGTATAGGCTTGAGACATGCTTCTTTACTAGTCCAAAGACTATCCAGTCATCAAAGTAAACCTCTAGAAACTTGTGAATCAATTCTTTAAACGGTCTGACAACAACTATGGAAAATATCACCAGTCCATTCTTCAACCAAAATGACATGACTATGTATTGAAAGGATCCCCATTCAGTAGTGAAGGTGGTATTACTCCTATCTTCTGATGCTATCTTAATCTGATGGTGCCCATAAAATCCTTTTGTAAAGGAGTAAGCCTCCTATCCTCATACATTTTCCAAAACTTCATTCGTGAATGGTGTTGGGAACAAGTCATGTACACATGCATCATTCAACTTCCTTAAATCGACACAAATTATTATTTCTCCCTTGGTATTTTTCTCCTCTACTACCATTGGACTCACCTACTCAGGTTCTTCCACAGGTTCAATTATGCCAGCTGCAAACATCTTCTCAAGTTCCTCCTTCACCTTCTCCTTGTATTTTGGGTTGATCATATATGGTCGGTTAGAGGCTTCACATCTAGCTTCAAAATGATTTTCATGATGCCCAGGTCTCCCATGATTCCTTTTAACTTCGTGAAATTAATTGGGAACAACTCTTGGTACTCATGCAATATTTCCATGACCTTTCCTATTGTATCTTCATCCCAGTAATCTCCTATATGCGTGAACTTGGGCTTTTCCTTTGGGCATATGTTCACCTGTCTTATCTTGACAGGCTACGTTACATCACGTATTTCAACATTGGGTCATGCCACTTCGTTTTGTTCTTCTAAATCAAGAATATTGATGCTACACATATCTTCCTCACCTTCCTCAACAGTCATATTATAGCATTCAAATGCGTGCTACAACTGCACGTTCTAGCCGGGCTCTACCCAAGTCATTATCTGATTACGTGTCTGGAAAATGGATGCTCTAATTTCTTAAAGGAATCATCTATACATTGAAAAACATCCTCAAAGCTAAAGGTCAATATAAAAATTTCCTTCATATCATTCCAATCGGTGGTACCATGGCACAACTTCGTTTCCAGTTACCAAGTCATTGGTATCACATATAAAGTGTGAAGAAATACATGTACCCATTTTGTTAGAGGTTCTTCACTCATGCCTTAGTCCAATGAGACAAATGATCTCGAGGATCATCCTAATTGGCCATGCACAAGTGAATTGGTGACCATTGCAGATTTGGTTGCCCCATCCTCTCCCAAGTATTCTTTGGCAATACATTCACATCTGATCCCAAGTCCAGAATTACTTGATCCATTTCAAATTTGCCAATCTCCGCAGTTAATCGCATTTCCTGACCATTTCTTTTCTTATTTTTGTTGACCTTGTTTACTGTGTGTTGTTCAAGTTATGGATTCTCTTTACTGGTACAGTTGTCGATTAATTCTTACAACCCTTCCAATTCTTTCTGGTCCCTTAGCAACTTCATACACATATGCAGAAAGGACTTTATAACATTCAAATTAGGGTTCTCCATCGTAGTACCTACTTCAGGAGCGTTCTTTCAGTGTACTAGTTTCATTTGCGTCCTTGATGTCAAAGCTCCTGGGTCTATGAAAATCTTCTTCACCTCCAAGAAGGTTTCCTTTTCCTTCTGAAGATCAAACTCATTATTCTTCTCTCCTACCTTCCTAACCCATGTATATGCAATAGGATTTTTACCTTCTCCTCTATCTTCTTTGGTAGCCAAACCACTTCGTGTCACTATATTAATGAGTGGATCATCCTCATGCGGGTCAGATCTCATCATTTGTAAATTCTGCATAGGCTGTCGATTCTTCTTTTCTTGCATCCTAGCCATTAAAACAACACAATCTTCTATCACATGGTCAAACTATTTACAATACTGACATGAAGGGTGAGTGGGATATTTTGTGCATAATGTCCAGCTTCACCATAATTATAGCATATGATTTGATCTCGTCCTCGTCCAACGCCTCCTCCTCAACCACATCCTTGACCTTGTAATCCTCCGCAGACCACATGTGAACTATTATCTTCGTGTGCATGAGCTTCAAGTCATAGCTATGAAAAATGGGTCTCATCATGTCCTATTGATTGATATAACTTACAGAATAATTATTATGGTGTCTGCACATATTTCTATAGCAAATAATAGTGATCAATCATGTGCTGGCCTACAACTTGGCAAATACTACACCATACAATTGGTTTGATATGTGGTCTAGCAGTAAGCTCCAGTTTCAAAGGATTGGGACTTCAACCAGCTAGATAATTAGGATAAACATGACACTGATCCTTATAGTGACCTTCCCTTTTACACTTTAGACACCATACTTCTGAGCGTGTCTTAGATCAAACTTCCTTTCCTCATGATAGTCTTAATCTGAGGTGTGGAAATAACACAACTATATACCATTCTTTGTGTAGTTCATCAGAGATTTGGAAGTTGGCTTGTCCCATCAAACATTCTAACCTCCGATCTACATCCCAAGCAGTCTCATTGATGGCTTGCTTAATTTTTTTATTTTTGTAATACAATGTGCCTCGGGCTTGGGCTTCTTAAACTCCGCGTTGAGTGCGTTCTTCGTTGCAGCCAATGAAGCAACTCGACTCATTGTACTGTACTTGATATACCACGATAGAGCTTTGTTTTGCAGCATTTTGACAAGATGTACTTTCTTCATATCATCATCATTGATCTGCTACTCTTTCCACACCAATTCTACAACAAACCAAAATTGATTAGGATCCTCTGATCCTAGACCCTTAAATATAAGCATCTTCACTGCATTAGCCATGTTGAATAGTGGAGGTGGAGGTGTAGGTGTATGCGGTGGAGGAGAAGGTAAAGGTGGAGTGGACCATGAGGAATCCCATAAGTGCCTTGAGTTTTTGACTCCATCACACCTATAGGTGTACTAGGGTTGTTCCTTTATTCTTCACTTTCTGATTCATCCAATAGTGGACTGTACTCACCCTCAATAATTTTCTCATGATCTACTATGAATCTTTTTCCGCTTCACATAGATCCAGTCTGGATTCTTTTAAACATCAATCTATAGAAATAGCACCCTTTTCATATAACAACATCTTAATCCAGAGCTTTAAGGATTCAGACACTTACCTCATTGACCTTTGGAAAATCTGTGTTCAGCTTCAATGTAGCATACTGTTGTGTCAATTGTGAATTAAGCAATGAAGCCTTCGAGAATACTATTGATCCAGTAATCAACAACTCTTGCGACCTTATTTTCAGACTCCTTTATTCGCTTAATCAGCTTTGGGGTTCACATAATAGGATTGTGGTGTTTCCAACAAGGTTCTTTTTCGGCTAGATTTGAAATCCACTCGTGCATATCATTAGAAAATGATGTGAAAAAGATATTTTGTTTTTCCATATACATATACCTCTGCAACCACATTTCTGTTGACTGGTGCAAATTTCTTCTTTCCTATGTTGCAAATTCATGCAACTTTTGATCTCCCAATTTTGGATTTGTTTTCTAGTTGATCTCCACATCACACATCCCTCAAATAGATCACGATCCTAGCAAGAAAACCATTTATTGGCTTCAAAGGCTTAAACCTAGGTTTAGAGTTAGTTGCGCTAACCAACAAAACCCTATACCACCGATCCTATTGGAAACGACCTACGTAGCACTGACTGTAGTCTCACCTGAGGTGATATTGGGGGATGCTAGAACCAGGTTTTTGCATCTAGAGGGACTATGTGGTGTGGCTGTAAGGTTTCTATTAGTTTAGGGTTTAATCCAATCTTTACAACTCGTTAACCTTATTGTTACAGTCATAAAGCATTTTCCTACATAACAGACTTGCAAGCTACATGTAACTAGTCTAACATGTATTATTCTTCATATAAAACAATATTTTAACCTTTGCGATACAATTGCAGAAGAAATGTAAAAAAAAAATAACCATAAACAAGATAAAACATAGAATCTACGCAAACATAAGAAAGTACACAGATCTATCTCAAATTCTTCTTTATTAGCTCAAGTCTTCATAGATACAATATTTCTGAGCCTATGCACACAGTTGTAGGATTACCAAGGTCTCCACGCACACAACTGTAGGAGCCTTCCCCTTCGCTTGAATACATAAAGATCTCCTAATTACAAACTCAAAAACATCACATTCAACTTAGCTTCCTCCTTAGACTTGCTAAAACATCTCCTTATATATTATTTTACCCTTACAATACCATGGTCCACAAACCATGGGCCGAGCTCAAGATACTCTACATAATTCCATCCCTTTACAATATAAGGGGCTTTGACCCCTCAATCCCCTTTGACCCTTATAACCCTACATTAATCGCGCCCTTCTTCTCGAAATTTAGATACTTTACATGTCTTCAGACAAAAAATTAGACCGGGGGGATTATAAACTACACGAACATAAGAAAGTACACATATATGTCTCAAATTCTTCTTTATTAGTTCAAGTCTTCACAAATACAATATTTCTGACCCAGTGCACACAACTGCATGGGCCTACGCACAAAGCTGCAGACTTACCAAGGTCTCTACACACATAGTTGCAGGAGCCTTCCCCTTCGCTCGAATACAGAAAGATATCCTAATTGCATACTAGAAAACATTACATTAAACTTAGATTTCTCCTTAGACTTTCTAAAACATCCCCTTATATATTATTTTACCCTTAAAATACCACGGTTCACAAACCATGGGTGGAGCTCAAAATACTCTAGATAATCCCATCCCTTTACAAAAGAAGGGGCTTTGACCCACCCAAAAGCCCCTTTGACTCTTATAACCCTGTGTTAATCACATTCTGCTTCTCAAAATGTAGAGACTTTACATGACTTGAGAAAAAAACTTAGACCTAAGGGACGCCTACCCAACAATTTTGCATATGTTAATAAGAGCTTATTTCTTGTTGTATTTGAGGGGTAAATATACTTTTTCATCTGTCGTTTTTATGGCTATCACATTTTTGTTATTTTTGTTGAGTATATGCTAGTTATGAATATGTTTTATGGTAGCTTTGAAGTATGGATTTCATCACGTTTTTATTAGAAAATGAATGAACAATGAATATATGACCTAATAGATGATAATGCAGCTAATGTGATAAGGCACCAATGCTTCTTAGCGATTCTCAAATAATTATGAGACCCTTATGCTCAGATCAAGTATTTGCATTAGGATCATTGTTTCAATGTTATTTTTCATTTCTGTAAGTTTCATGAAGTTATGGGAAATGGCTTGAGACCTAGCCCTGAAAAAGTGAGACATAATGCTTGGTTGGAGGCTCAAAATTGGCTGGAAAAGTCCCCAATCACTGGCGCTCCCTTGTTGTGAGAGTGACTGGAGTGTCCCAGTTGCATGCATACCCATGTCATGGGAGTGATTGAGGCTCTAGGTTAGTAAAATTTCAAGTTACCTCGGGGGTTGGTCACTTGAAAGGGTTGGATGGCTCCTGAAGGTTCCATAACATGTGTAGAAGGTCAGATTGGTTGTGTTTTTCGGTTCCACTTCCATAACTATACATGCGGAGTTGAATCATATCATTGTAGCCTCTCATCACATGTTTACCTTTGAGGCCCTAAAAGTACATCTGGAATTTTTTATGAATAACTAGTTATTCCTTAAGAGTTGCAAGGTTCTATATACATGCTCCATGTGGGAATCCAAAGTTTTATTGTAGATCAAGATATCATTAAAGCTTACCAACACAAATTATGTAGGAAGCTCAAAAAATTGTCTTCATGAGACTTATAAAGGTGTATGGAACATTGCAAATGACAAAGGAGGTCAATAAAAATTCACATTGATCTTCATGCATGTGGAAAATATATTGTGGATATTTTTACCTATTTCATTTACAATTGGTTAATTTTTAAATGTTGGTATCTAAAATGAAGGTCTAATTCAATAAAAAATAGGTTGGTGTCATAGAGTTCATCCAAGAGATCATCAATAATAAAAGGTGGTTACTAAGATAACCTGACTCTCAATGTGAAATTATGAGAAAGGGGTGATTTTTTTGTTTGTTCGCTTCTTTTCTTTTTTACTACTAAAATAATCCAACTCATTTTATCCGTGTTGTCAAAATGTTTCATGTGATATAAAAATTCAACCTAATCGTTACAACAGTGTATATCTCGATAAAAAAAGGTTTATATCACAATTTTAAAATCTTAGAGACTAACCAAACCTCAATCCAATTTCCTCCTTTTTTTCCATCACCTGTAAAAGTTTCACCTCCAATGAACTCCACATCTTAGGTCTAGGTTATTGCACATGCTAAAACAAGTTGAAGAGATGCACTAAAATAGGTTGAAGATCTGCCACCAACCTATTATTTAACTATTAAATCTTTGAGTTTAATGATAACTATTAAATCTTTGAGTTTAAGAGTGAAATGAGAAAATATTATTATCACTTGATCCAAACAAGGCATCTAGAAAACTGATAAATATCCACAAGCTAACCAATATTGAGATCTCAATGACACTGAATACACTACAAAATACTAAACTCTTTTAACCAGGTAAAGGTTGACCAACCAGATTTTAAGTGCTCTATAATTGCCCAGGTCAGTTTTAGATCATTATGCTAATGGATTGAACCAAATACAATTTGTGTGAATAAGTCATTATGCCAAGAGGTTCATCAACGCTGTCGCAACAAAGTTCAAATATGAAAATATAATTTCAAACCCTAGACATGAGGTTTCAAAGAGACAACTCATTTCACTCATCAATTAGGTTGTTCAACTAGGAAAAGAAACATATACATTACATTGGGTTCTAAAATTAATGGAATAGACGTATTACACCTTATAAAGAGCTTAGGTTCATATCAAAACCAAGTGAATTGATAGGGATATCCATTAGGCTTGAGTCCATGTGATTGAGAATTAAATCTAATTGATACGGTGGTGTTGTATGGATCGTGAATGTTAGCATAACCCATCTCACCAAATACCAAATTTTTTTATCTGAATTTATAATAAATAAAATGCATTATTCTTTAGTAAGGTTTCCAAAACGTAAAAATTTTCAACTCACCATCTCCTTGCCCGCACTTAGTATAAACAATGATATACTCACATCAAACTACTCGACACATAATGGTTTGTTAGACTTGTTGATGCTCAAACATGATACGTATTCTTCCTCTAGGTTTATGTGTGATGCAATTGTACTATCATGTCAAACGATATCCCACACTAATAGTGGAATATGTGTACATAGGGTTATAATGAAACAAGTTCTCATAGTAAGTGGAGAAACCTTGTGAAACAATAAAATATAATTATCTACCAACAAAGAATTTTCTTCGAGAATTGCGTATATATTTAATTATTTATGCTTCACATGGAATTCATTGTGTCATCTTTGTTTTACATATGCATACAATAATTGGCCTACATAATATCCCACAATAAAACATGCCTAATTTTTGCTCTGTACACGAGTAATATCTTTTCCATTAGTTATAAGAAATGATAGTATATTAAATATTTATAACTCCAACACATTGTTACATACGCCACCACATATATGAATGATGCTTATAATAATGAGAGTTATAAGGAATTTTTACCTGTAAGAATTAGTTCTAGATTTTACCCAATACAAGTCATAGCTTTGGCATGGTGTTAATTTTCATTAGGTAGCTTCTTCCCATACATGGCTGTTTTGGGAAATTTTAGTGTCTTTGGATAAACGCCTAAACCCCTAGACTAGTAGCTAAGTCTACAACAACAGTGCAAAGAATTCTCTACTTTTTCTATAACAAATAGATTAAATAAGATAGTAAAGAAGCCTGCTTGAATCTTTCACTTACTGCTTATCTCCCTTGACCAATTATGTCGCTCCTTTCTGTACTTAATCCTCTTGAAAAGTACCTGCACACAAACAAAAGAAAAAAATCGATCAAAGAATATGATAATGATCTATTGATTAAACATAAAATGGAATCAAGTGCATAATACACATATGAAAGCATCAATAAACAATGCAAACATATGGAAAAAGCTTTAAACACTTTATTAGTAAAAGGAAGAGTTACAACCCAATTTTCTTGATTCAGTGTCACTCCTCCTATTCAATCCTATCCTCTCCTCATAATAAGCAAGACATTTTGACATCATTACAATACTTGAAACCAACTGAAGTCTCATACTAACAGAATCTCCCTATAATTCAATGATTTCCAGCCCTTGATCACTTAGATGAGTGGTCTTTTTATAAGTGAATGAAGGAAGTTATGCCATAAATGGTGATAATGAATGCCCTCCCAAACTTAGGATTTAGTTCCATGGAGGAAAGGATAAAGGGATTGATGTTCCTTAACTTCATCCCTCATCCAATTTCGAGCCCAAAGGAGTGGATAACCTTGGGAAACTTCTAGAAGCATCCTATGGATAAGAATATTCCAAACCCCGATGCATATTTCACTCAAATTCACCCAGTGCAGGCCAAAGAGGGCTCAAGTGCGCTGCAATGCACCTTGGCAGTGTACTGGGTTGCACTGCAGTGCACCCTGATAAAGGCATGCTTACACTGGTCTTCTTAGAGGTAGTTTTTGGATGATTTCAATCATGGAATCTCTTGGGAAGGAGGCATTCTGATGAATGACTTCATTAGGGCATGTAACAACTGAATTATGGTTTGATGGGCCCTACTAGTATTGTTCTGTGGGTTAGGGTTGATGTGCCCAAATGGATCTGTAA
Organism: Pinus taeda; assembly: GCA_000404065.3. Lineage (NCBI taxonomy): Eukaryota > Viridiplantae > Streptophyta > Pinopsida > Pinales > Pinaceae > Pinus > Pinus taeda. The sequence continues at coordinate 175,094 of APFE030086756.1, forward strand.
CAGTTGCCCCCTAAAGCATGAATTTGTAAATATGTATGTCGAGTGAAATACTTTACTATGTGGAGAGGAGGTTTTGAAGTGGAAGGTGACCTGCATCAATTACAATACATATATCATGATAATTTGATTTTTTCTCATGAACTTGCCGAGGGAAGGCATACCCATGCTCAACTTATAAACTTTCATTACATGTACAAATATAGTCGTCTACAAATATAGACCCATGAATGGATGACCATGAATGTAAGGCCATTGTACATTTGATTTAGTACTCCTAAAAATATCACAACTCAGATGGATGAAACTAGATCCGAGGTCTTCAATCTCATTCAAAGAATCACTCAAGTACATATCTAACCATGTGAATAGATGATCTGAAGTCGAACATGGGAAGACATCGTTTGATGACCAGCTGATGATGTAAGCTGTTAACAAACATGAGAGGAATCACTGATAATGATAATGACCCTCAAGGTACTATATTATATTTCGCATGGTGTGAATAAATGATTTGATGTCGAACATCATACAAAGTATTTCGGTTGAAGGCAAGTGATGTCAACCAATTGCCAGAAGTGAGAAACCTGCCATTGATGTATGCAAGCCTCAAGGTACTGAAGGGGTGTTTCTAATTCAACTTCTTGGATAATGTGCTGATGTCGACAAGAAGTGACTCATCGCAGGAGGGCCTTTATGTATCACACATCAACGATACGAAATGATGTAAATGATTTTGGAGGTGAAAATCGATTGACAATAGAAGGTTCAAGAATGGCGGTCATGAAAATGAAGGTTTATGGTACTGCAAAGGATGAATTTTAAACTGAATGACTTCTCTTGAACATGTCGATAACACTAAAATGAATTGGTAGCATTGACCCAAAACAAAGTAATGGATTGTATGATAGATCAATGGTGTGATAACCATCAAGCTGAATGACCCAACCCACATAGTCATGGTGATGATGTGATAGTGTCATGTTCAAGGGTGACCTACTACCATAAAGTGTTCTCACCTTTTTTCCATTTTCCCCAGTCGTTGATGACTAGTACCTCTTTATTTTTATCAAGCTTAAGGAGGATAACATATGCTTGTTGTATAATTCCACCCTTTGTGTGAATTCATCGCTATTTAATTTCTTAATGAGTCTAGTCAAGGTGAAACTCAGTCTTGTCTAGATGGACAAGTTTATTTCTATTTGATGTTTTTAACGAGTTTAACGACAAAGATAACTCAGTCCTTTTCATGTTTAGAGAGTTTGAAAATGGATGAAAAGGAAAATCCATAAGTTCTTTTTTATAAATTAATATCTCAAGCCCAAAAAAACATAAAATAATATAGGAGAGATATCATTTCCATTTCGTTAATGAGCTGAAAAGGACAAGCACTCGGTAATCTTTTCATATTTAGAGAGTCTGAAAAGAGCTTAAAGAGGACTCCAGTTTGAGGAATGAGTGGTGTCTAGGATAGCAATTGGTTCTGGTGATGTTGGAACTGCTCTAAACATGTTGGTTTATGTGAAGAAGCTGTCTAATAAGACCAGTCATTACCACTATGCCTCAAAAAGGGTAAAACAGCGAAGTGAAAGCATATGATCGGCCAAAGGGATGGTGGTGATGGGATGAAAAGAACCAAGGCTCATCTGATGAAAGAGGTTGATAGAATGGCAATCACGAGGGTTAAAAATGGAAATGGGTTCATTTTTACACAAGCTTGAACTATAGGGAACTATGCTTGGGTTCGGTTTCATGTTTATACAAGCTTGAAACGAAAAACTATGCTTGGATTCAATTTCATTTTTATACAAGCTTGAAATGAAAAACTATGCTTGGATTCAATTTCATTTTTACACAAGCTCGAAATGAAAAACTATGCTTGAGATTGGTTTACATGCCCCCAACATGATGAAAGGGAGAATCTCTTGTAACCAGATGGAATTTGTGGCAATGAAGCAGGATGGTTATCCAACACCTTTTTGGCTTCGTCCAGATAGGGACAAAGGTGAATGGGGTGGTTCCCTTCACATAACCTACAGGGAAACTTATCTTTACCACTAGGTGCATGCTTCCCAAGTTTCATTACATTCACCTAAGTAGACTACTCATGGCTATCAAGTGGATGGAATGAAGGTTCATATACAAGATCAAGTGAAAGAATCGACTATGATTTTACGAGATCTAATCAAAGACTCGACTTATAACTTGGGACCTTGTTTCATTTTTAATGATCTTGACACAAGACTAGGAACTCTACTCATATTCCTTGTTTCAATTTTTAAAGAGCTTGACATAAGACAAGGAAGTCTGCTCTGATTCTTTGTTTCATTTTTTAACGAGCTTGACAAAAGACAAGGAACTATGCTCAGATCCTTGGTTTAAATTTTTAATGAGGTTGACACAAGACCAAGAACTATCCTCCCACTCCTTTGTTTCACTTTTTAATGAGGTTGACAAAAGACAAGGAATAGTCCTCATGGCCCTGTTTCATTTTTTAACGAGGTTGACACAGTAAAAGAACCATCCTCGAATTCCTTGGTTTCATTTTTTAACGAGGTTGACAAAAGACCAGGAATTATCCTCATTCCCTTGTGATCACAAATCATAAATGGTCATGAGGGAGAGATGTGGTTCAAATGCCCCCAGTACATGATGTACAACATCACTGAATTGACTGTCAGTTGATGTAGGTATGGAACAGGTTGCCACATAATTAACCTATGGCGGGGATGATACCATTGGTACAAAAGGACCATTTAGGGAAGATGGTTGACTGGAAGCCATATTTGGACTGGGAAATGAAAGCTGATCAATGGTGACAATTCTACCTTCATGCGGGAAACAAATCACTCGAAAGAGTGTTGAAATAATTACTCCCATGTCATAAACATAGTCGTGCCCTAGAAGTAAATTGTAATCTAATGGGCCTAGGACTATTGTCGTGTTTAGATAAACAATTTTTCCTCCCAAAGTAATAGGTAACTAAGGGAGGATCCCTAATGGTTGACTGTTTCCTTTGTTAAAAGCCAACAGATTTTGGGTAACAGGCACAAGTGGCGACAATCCGAGTGCTTGCCAAGCAGTTGAGGAAAGGATACTCACAGATGCACCTTCATCTATAATAGTTTCGATATAATCATATTACAAACTTGTACTATGATCTGGAAAGGTACATAAGAAGGAAGACGAAATCTTGCCATTTGGTTCCAATCAAAGTAAGTGACTAGACTACTTGGAGGGGGTACCATAAGAACACGAGAATTAACCCCTTGAATTACAAGAGTAGGAGGATTTCCCCCAAGCTCATTTGAATTAGAAGAAACAAAAATAACTTGAATGGTATCATATTCGCTCTCTTTGAGAAAGGTGCGATTAAATGAAGGTGAAATTGGGTCAACTATTATCTCTACCTATTGTTTTGGGTTGGGTATAGACTCATTGGATTCACTTTCAGAGAGAATGGGTTTGACCTATGGTTGATTTGAGTCAGTCAATTCATTAGCTAGTGAAGGATTTATGGAGAGTTTCATGTAACCAGATGGAAGTCGTTGCGGTGAAGTAGGACGGTTATCCAACACTTGTTTGGCTTCATCCAGATAGGGACAAAGGTGAAAGGGATGATTCCCTTCACATAACCTATAGGGGAACTTAATTTTTCCCTTCTTTCCATGAACTTTACTACCACTAGTTGATGGTGTGTCACCAACATGATCTCTAGAAGTTGATGGCACAGGATGATGTGAATGAGAAAAACATTCTTCTAATATTTGAGGAATATAAGGACAATTTCAAAGAATATGGTCTCCCACAAAAAGTTTGCATGGATATCAAACTTTGTGAGGCTTGATGGACGGTTTCTCATCAGATGTTGCATTCAAAGCAATGGTTGCTTGATTGCCCCTCTATTGAATTTTCTTCTTCTTCTTCCTCCTCCCTTTCTTCTTCTTCTTAGCCACCTGGTTACTAGTACCAATACTTTCACCAGGTGAAGAGGAAGAAGGGGAGGAAGAAACGACCAAGGAAGAAGGCAAAGGGTCAACTTTAGGATCAACTGGAGGTTGATTTTTTCTAGTTGGAGTTGTACTCGATTGCAGAGGAATCACGACATTTTGAACCAAGGAGGTTGAAAACAACCATATTAGCAAGCCAATGGTAAATACTGGAAGGGATAATGTAGCCATATAAGGAGCATCAATATTTTTGAAAGGAGGAAAAGGACTAGGATTCCCATCAAAAGGAATTCCTTGATCGGTGGACTCCAGATTTGTCGCCATATGCTTTAACCTAAGACCAACTAAGGAGTGAGCGTGGAGGATGTTATCCATTGTCCATTAATTTATTTTAATAAAAGTAACATAACAAAACAAAAGAGGAATAATCTAGGAAAAAGGTTTACTAAGCAGTTGTAAACTGCAGAATACCCCTTGGCAAACCAAGAAGTATGAGCAAGCAATCTCCACGAATGTTGTGTTTGGTGTATCATAGTGTACAAGGTGACCGACTTGGTTATCTAAGGATGGATAGAAACCTAGAGTTGTCCTCCCATATATACCTGAAGAAACGTGGAGGCCCAGTTCATATAAGTGTTGTCTAATGCAAAACTGCATAGTGAGAGAATTCCCATATACTTTACATACTGTAACACCACCCTATATACCCGAAGGTACGTGGACAAGCTATGATACACTCACATACGTGGAATGATGTATCACACTCAGAATGTATTGCAGACAAGTTAGTGATAGTTGCTTTGTTTTACGACATTGGAGCACGTCTCTAACCTAGACCTCTAAATGTTTTTTGTTAGGTGACAATGCCCCATTAGGTAAATTTAGATAAATTTTAAGTTGATCTTCTTTAGAATTTTGCTTTCAAGGCTCACCACGTGATGTATGTTTGTAATTCCAAAAATGCAACTAATATGTTAAGCATTCTCCATTCAATTTAACAATGAAAATCCTTAGCTAGTAGGGATAGAGCAATCAGATCTTTGACAAAGAGCAAAGAGCACATTTAATGCAATTTCCCTAGCTATTCCTTTCAGGAATTCACAAAATTTTCAATGCAACATGCATGCATTTCTTTTTGATTCCCTTAATGTGAAAATGAACAAAAAATAAATACTAATGCACAATCAATCAATAAACTCTTTTCATAAAAATGACGATTTTGCGACAATTCCTTTTCATGAATGAAGACACTTTCAACGAAAATACTAATCATATGCACATATCAATCAATCGATATTTCATGAATGAAGACTTTATGACCATTCAATTTTCAAAGGAAATGACGATTTTACGCCACTTACTTTCTACAAAGATCAATCGACGATATTCTAACTTTGACTATAGAATGATAATGACAAAGAAAACATTAAAGAAGCATTAATCAATTAAATCAAAGTAGGGCTAACTAAAGAGATGAAAAACTATTTTCAAATACAAGACATCATTGACATTCAACAAATCATTCAAACATGAGAAAATTGGCAAAAAACTTTAGCTTATAGATGGGAAACTGACCCTCAAGGGATCAGAGCAGGCTACAGTAAGAGACAGTGCACTTCAGTGCGCTGGCTCTATGTGGGAAGTGCATTGCAGTGCATTGTATCCTTCACTAGGTTGTGCTTGTGACAGTAAGACATTTTTTAAGGAAATTTGACACAATTTTGACTCAATTTTCAATGAAATAAGACTAAAATTCAATCAACGACCATAAGTATAGTATGTAAAAATATCTTAAGAGGATGATAAGCTACTAATATGGATAATCATTCCCCAGTGGAGTCACCAATTTTTTTTTGGAAGTTTTAGTGTCTTTGGATAAATGCCTAAACCCCTAGACTAGTAGCTAAGTCTAGAACAACAGTGCAAAGCATTCTCTACTTTTTCTATAACCAATGGATCAAATAAGATAGTAAATAAGCATACCTAAATCTTTCGCTTACTCCTTATCTCCCTTGACAAATTATGTCGCTCCTTAATCCACTTGAAAAGTACTTGCACATAGAGAAAAGACAAAAATTGATTAAAGCATATGATAATGATGTATTGATTAAAAATAAAATGGAATCAAGTGCATAATACACATATGGAAGCATCAATAAACAATAAAGACATATGGAAAAAGCTTTAAACACTTTATTTGTAAAAGAAAGAGTTACAACCCAATTTTCTTGATTCAGTGTCACTCCTCCAGTTCAATCCCATCCTCTCCTCATAATAAGCAAGACATTTTGACATCATTACAATACTTGAAACCAATTCAAGTCTCATACTAACAGTATCTCCCTATAATTCAATGATTTCAAGCCCCTAATCGCTTAGATGAGTGGTCTTTTTATAGGTGAATGAAGGAAGTTATGCCATAAATGGTGATAATGAATGCCCTCCCAAACTTAGGATTTAGTTCCATGGAGGAAGGGATAAAGGGATTAATGTTCCTTAACTTCCTCCCTCATCCAAGTTCGAGCCCAAAGGAGTGGATAGCCTTGGGAAACTTCTAGAAGAATCCTATGGATAAGAATATTACAAACCCCAATGAATATTTTGCTCAAATTGGCCCAGCGTAGGCCAAAGAGGGCTCAAGTGCACTGCAATGCACCTTGGCAGTGTACTCGGCTGCACTACAGTGCACCCTGGTAAAGGCTTGCCTGCGCTAATCTTCTTAGAGGCAGTTTTGGGATGATTTCAATCATGGAATCTCTTTGGAAGGAGGCATTATGATGGCTGACTTCATTAGGGCATGTAACAACTAAATTAGGGTTTGATTGGCCCTAATAGTACTGATCTGTAAGTCGGGGTTGATGTGCCCAAATGGGTCTATAACAATGACTTAATATTGGTAAGACAACCAAGTTTATGATTATGGTAGTGCAAATCTAGGCATAAAGAATACCATAGTATAATTCCACATATATTTCCCAGATTGTAGTACTTCTCCAATCAAGTAGCCTGACTAAATGTATATCTTGACATATACATGTATTCAATCATAAGGTACAGGATATGAACTGCATCCTTCTTATTATGGCACAATGTATGTTTCTAAAATTAATGGTACCTATGAATTCTCTAAATGCTAAGAGTATTTTGGTTAAAAAACACATATATTTTTAGATGAATTGTAAGTTAGTTTGGGACTAAAACTATTTTTCAATCAATTATGGAAGTTAGGATCACTCTCCAATGAAAACATACCCATACCAACATAACCTCATATGTTGAGGCTATGTTCTTTTGTCGCTGCAGCCCTATACATCTACTTATAAGTGTGTGTGAAACAATGAATTGTTTTGGGGCTCTGCCTTGCCTAACTTTTCAAGATGAAATTAATTAAAATATTACTTTGTTTCACCTACATGGCTAGGTTCAATTTGGATTCCATACTCTCCAGTAAAGTTTATATTCCACACATCACTTTACACAATATTATATGAGCATTGTATAACATAATACCAACAACCGTATTTCAAACATATGTACACAACCATAAAAGACAATATGTCCAACACACTACTAGCATCATTTCAATTCAATTGGAGTAAGAAAAAAATTCAATGTATAAGTTAACATGAGAGGCATGTATCTAAAATGAAGATGGGGAACTAAGTTCAGGACAATAAATCTCCTCCATACCATATACATGTTGCAACTAGGTCTCTCTTGCAGCTATCACCCACAATCCTAATTCTAGGGCTTGAGAAGGTTGCTCAAAGGACAAATCCAATATTCTAGTTGAACCAAGGATTCTAGAGGTCCAATATACCTCCACCTTCAATCATAAATTGGCTCAAGTACAAGCTAGTCCAAGGAATCCATAAGTCTTCTACCTCCACCCACCATCTAATAAGGGATTCTAGATATAGTAATATCCACCCTCAGTCAACACTAGGGAATATACAAGTTTCAACCCCCACCCTAAATAAAGTTTATAATAGTGGTTCCACCCAATGGAAGGAATCTAGAACCCATTGCCAAAAAAAATAAATAAGAAAATGAGACTGGGAATTTTCCACTTGCTAGGAATTCAAGGATCAACCTCCACCCTAGTTGTGAAAGGATTCTAGAGACGACCATCTCCACCCTCTAGCCCTAGGGAATTTAAAGAATTTATATTCTCACCTGAAGGGATTTCCATGAGTTCTCCTTTTTCTCAACTGAGATATATTTCCTTTTTCTAAGAGTTGTTGATGTGGAGGACTACTAATGGCTTGAATTTCCTTTACCATAGGTATCTATAGTGATCTACATAGCATATGAATTTTTACTGAAAATTCACTCTCCAGGAATGTTATGGCAAAGATCATGAATTTAAAATATGATTTCTTTAAATTCCAATATTTTTATACCACAGATTCTAGGCTATATCCATCGTGTTGCTCATGGTCTTAGCCTAACACTACTGCACTATTTGTTTTCTTCCTTCTTCCACAACCTTTGTTCAGAATACCACCATTGACATTCCTCCCATGCCATTATTATATGGTAGCTACTCTTCCTGAATTATAATTTATCCCATAGTATTACATAAGACTCTATAGTAGCAAAAATCCTTTTCTACATAGCTTGAATTCCTCTTCTTGAGTAAGACTCTATGGTAGAACAAATTCTAGGTACTCTACTCGAATTCAACTATTTATCATTTAGTCTACTCTCCTTTGTCTATTCTCTATGTGTCTAGTCTCTCTCTCTACTCAAAATTTTATACCTTGAATTTTTTATGTACTACCTATGTTGCTTTCCTATTCTCATAACTGCTCAATTCAACTTCCCCAATTGTTATGTCCCAGTCTGGCAAACATATTCTAAGCTAATCAAAATGATCCACCTAGTTCTTTGTTTCCATTCTTTTTTGTTTATTGGTCTTATCACTTAGAAATAACCCCGGTTGTGGGGGTAAATAACTAAGGTAACCTATAACCACTTTGGATTGAAAGTTGGCCCTTCAATCTAGAGAGGTATTTCTCCTTAAACTCAATTACCTAGTGTAACCTCAATAGTTGGTTGCCAAGCTCATTGGCCAACTTTAACTTGTAATTTGAAATTGGTTTGGAAATAAGAGAATAAGAACCGTTGGGCATGGGTTCAAGTGAATAGAATGCTAACCATCATATAGGCAAACCTAACAAAGGCAAGATAGGATATGACTTCTTAGACAAATTACCATGAAGATCTGGATACATAGAAGAAAACATAAATATCAAAATAGAGAAAGGAGATTTATTTTTTGAATATTAAAGTGGAAAACATGGAAAATATTCAGGTAACCTAAATCTAAGCATTCATATGGAATTCAAATTCATATTTTTTATCCAAAATACTGAACAACCAATGATTAAGATATGCAACATAAAAAGAAACTAAATATTATAAGGAAAAACAAATTTTAAGTCATACACACATGAATATATGCAAATTATTGATGTAAAAATGCATATAACAATATATTAATATATGTAACCAGACACAAATTTATGTTCCTTTTAAAAGTTTTTTAACCCCTGAATCATTACAAAGTGATGAATAAATAGGCCAAAATAATAACAATCTTCTTAGCATTTGCTCAAAATGAAATCAAATGAAAATCATAAAGATAAACTAAAACAAATGTGGTTGCAATTTCTCTTCAGCTGTTGAGGCTACTAGAGTAAAATCCTCTTGAAATTCTTGATATATTCTTTTATTTCCTTTCTTAAAATATGTATTTGACTGCCGCGTATGTTCATTAACTATGTGCTTTTCAATCTATGAACTAAACTTTTGAATATTGTTGGCTTAAGGGGGCCTAACCCAGGTTTGGAGTTAATTAGCCAAACAAATCCTTACACTACTGACCCTTTCGGAAACATCCCACGGAGCACGAAATGAGGTCTCACTCGAAGAAGTATGGGGGGATGCTGGAACCAAGTTTCCGCTCACTTGAGATGTTTGAGGGGTTGATTTAGTCCAACTGTGGATTTCTTCATGCAGCTCACTTCATGCCTGCCCTGACTTGCGAGGCTTCTGCAATTTGTTATAATCGCCTTCGCATAGCCCTAACTAGGGGCTGAGGTGCTTTCATGCTAATAAGGTAGCAAGTAGCGCTATTGCCCCAAGTTACATCAAGGATCTTACTTATCTTCTTATACCTATTAGTTAACTTCCTGTAAACAGATACTTTATCTCATATTCACTTAATCAACACAGTCATATATGTTTGTGCATCATATAAACAACATAAATGTCATTTATACCTAATACATTCAATGCAGAAAATAGTAAATAAATACATAGGAATGGTATAAAACTTCTCTTTATTAATACTTCAATCAGTTATAGACTCAACTTGCCCTTCTCACTCAGCTGCAGGGGTCTGCACAGTTAGCTGCAAACTACTAGGCCTCTGTGCACTCAGCTGCAGAGGCTTCTCCTACTCTACGACCCAAGACTCAACTTTACACTTAGATAAGACTCAATTATTCATCCTTCATTCATGACTCTTCTTAAATTAACTGATTTACAACGTAGAGCCTCGCTCTATTTATACAATCCCATGGTTCGAGGACCATGGGTAGATCTCTAAAGCTGACATTACATTACAAAAATGAGGGCAGACAACCCTATTACTCATTTACAAGCTCGTGCTCTATGCCTACAAAACGTGGAGTCTTTACATCAGATTTAGTCAAAATATGGGCTTTAAGCCCCAAAACATCCCTTGGGGGATCCCGCGCCCAATAGGCCCCCAACACAAACATCGTGACTCGCCCTCAAGTCACTCTGTCAGTGCAGAGATCCTTGCACGGAGACCTCCCAACTCTGCCCAGACTGTTGCAAGGTTGGCAACGCACTGAGCGACTACCTGATGTACCTCCTGGATGCGTTGTTCAGAGACCGCGGTACTTGAACTACTTCCCTACATCTACACAAGCTTGGCTTCAATTGAGGCTATAATTATGAATGCCTCATCGATCCAAGGTTGTATGCATGCCTTCAAAACTGCTTCCTTATGTCACGCCATGTCTACTTTCTCTTTGAGCGCTTTTTCCTGTTGCATTTGTGTGAGCCTCTGTGTAAGGGCCACCATTTGCACAATCCCTTTTATGTCAGTGTACTTTTGCTGCAGCTCACGCGCCTTTGTTTCTAAGCATTATGTGTTTGGGTCCTCCTGCAGAGCGGTGAGGACCTCAAATGATTCTTCAAATAATTTGGTGCAGTCCTTCACTGCACTATTGATATCCTCTATTCCCGTTGTAATGGTGCTAGAACGTTGTTCCCTCACCTCTGGTGGAGTTGAAGGTTGCGCCTTCAACTGTATCTTAGCTATCTGAAGGTTAAAATCCAGCTGAACCTTAACCATCTCTTTCTTCACCTCATGCACCCCTGCTGCTATCCTCCAAATGTGTGCCTCTGCTAGGATGGCCAACTCAGGGACCATCTGGCCGGCTTCTTCAACCACCTTCACAATATTTCAATTCTGCGCCACTACCTCATCATGCTGCAGGCTTAGTTGTTCCATGTTAATTCGATGTTTTCTCATTACCTGGAGTGCACGATTCTCCTTGGCTCACAGCTCTATAGTCACTCCATCCTACAACACATAGAGCATCTCTCGCGGGAGCGCAGCCATGTTTATCCCAACTCCCTTCAGTGCATTAATCATAGGCTTGTCGGCCTCATTTTTTGTAACCAGTTCCCCCTCTGTTAGCACTATATTGTTGGTCGTGCGGGCATGTAACATTTCCTCAACCACCTCTATGCCTACTATGAGGTTGGTCGATATAGTACCAACTTGAGGAGTGCACACTTGAAACTCCTGTATTTGTGTTCGGAGGGCTCCCAATACCACTTGATTTTCCTCCGCGAATTGCTGGAGGACCTATGCAATGATGTTATGCACCATCTCCCCTATATCATGTAGATCCCTCTTAGTGAGGGTGATCGGGTTGAAATAAGTCTTGGAGGCTCTTGACTTCTTTCACTACCCCACCTACTCTCTCGGGTGCTACCACTTCATCTGTGTGGATGCTGTTTGTGGGTCTACATTGCCTTCCTCTGTTTCAGTCTCTTGTTCAGGTGACTTCTGGCCCTTGCACTCCTTCTCTGCTACCTATTTTTATCCTACTGCTGCCTTCATGGCATCACATGCCTCCTGTGCCTTGGCCACTACTACTTTGATCCTTCTTTTCTCTGCCAACTCCACCATCCATAGTTTTGCCTCCTCCTTCTTCATTTATGCAACGGACTTCTCTGATTCCACAACGGAGCTAGTTGGAGTGCACCCCTCCGGTAGCCACGACTCAAGCATGGCGAATATGACATCGTTCGTGGCTAGGTAGGGGAGATTGTTCCATTTCTTCGTTGGGTCATTGTGCGCCTTGATATATACATGATGGAAGTCTGCCTTGGAATCTGTGAAGCTCTACAGACTATTGTAGACAGTGGGTGATAACCATGGCTTACGGTTAATCCCCATTGTGATGTTCATCTCCATGAACACCCAAAATATCTTGTTGTCTCTGATCCTCTACACGTCTTTAGCTGTCCACAACAAAGCATAATACATTGCCTCTGGAATATCCTTGGCAATCATGGGGAACTGGCTATCCTCAGGAAATTCCCAAGCCACCAACACTATGGACAACAGAAGCCATGCATAGTGGAAAGTCTTCCCCTGTTCTTGTGCCTCATGGTAATTTTCCAGGAACCCCTTGCACAAGTACTATGACGAGTTAAACTAGACCCCCTCTGTACACTATGCAACAAGTGCAACCATTGACGTGGGCACCTCATCCGTGCAACACTTCCGCATAACCTTTTCATCTAGTATCTGGGTCAAAACTTTGACTGCATTATTGTTGATACTAGAGATCACATACCCTCTCTTCTACTTCTCCACCTTGAATTTTTCTTCATGGCCTTCATGATGGCCAAATCATTGCTCTTACCCTCTGAAATATCCTTTGGGTCCTCCCCCTTGCAAGGGAGTCAGGTAATTCTATGAATTAGGTGGTCCATGATGGGGATGGGCTACTCCAGCCACAAGCACCCATCATGCACTAGGCAGAGTAGCTACCTAATGACAATGATAGTTACTGGGGCACAATGGAAATGTGGCACCCTAAGCAAGTTTAACAACCCTGCTTTCTCTACTCCGCACAATCACTTATGTGTCTCCAACTCTATGACCCCCACCGCGGTGTTTTTCTTCAGCTGCATGAGCTGCACAGTTGCCAGGTTTGGGAATTTCTCATGGTCTGAGAGATCCCAGTCTTCAAAATTTAGGCCTGGCACCTGTCCCAAGTTTGCTTCTTCAAAAATGATATCATTGGGTAGTAGCAGAGTCTGTAGAGAGCTCTTGTTCTCATCTAGGTCCTTGGGCACCCTTGCCTTCCCCTTCAATGGAGGAACATACATTGGCAGCCTGGTCAGAGGGTCTGCAAGCTGGGTTTCTTCCTCCTTTTCTTTGCCGTCCTCCTCTTCGACCATGATTTCCTCAAGGTCTTCCCCCTCCTCATTGATTTACACATTAACCGCTTTCTCCTTTTCTTCCATGGCTAGTTTAGTTCTCAGAGGGTTTCGAGGGGACACATGCGTCGATACCATATGCTGCTTGTCTTTCTTGGGCCTTGGCATGAGTAGAAATTTATGGATTTCTACAACTATTCCAGTGCTTTCTGGGGTATCTCCTATCGTCATGGCTTGTACGACCTCTTCAGCAGTCATCTGTCCAATATCCATGGATTCCTCTGGCATGGTCATACTGTTGTTCCACAAATCTCTCAACGGTTTAGGTAGGTTCTCAAATAATGCCTTCGACATTAAAAGATCAAACAAATCAGGGATCATAAATCTCTGGGCATACGACATCTCAATTCTCAAATGGCCTAGTGTTTTTGGTTGGGCACCCCTTTGAAAGTTATACTACCTTTTGAATTTGAATTCAACTGCTCCCCCCAAATCTGGTCCATTAATGTTCCCTTGGCAACAGATTTTCCCAAATCTAGCCCATAAAGTTTGCCTTAAATGCTTGCTGCCCACTCCATTTGGTCTCAAACCAAGCATCACATCGTGAATAGTGACTGAAATGGTCACATTCTAGCCAACCTACGTGGCAGTGCAACTACCCTTACACTGTCGCGGACCCTATGAAACTTCGCTCCTGCGCATAATTCTAACATCGCGCAGCTCCTGGGAAGAGTAGTTTATAGTGCTGCACCTCCTTTCAACTGCTTCAAATGCTAAGGTTGTGCTTCCTGCAGCTTGTCAGCTAGTCAAGCAACCTATGTATGGCTTCAACCAACTACCATTTACTTTCCCTAGGAAGAGTTTACTACTTATCTTCTCCAACTGTACTACACTGCCATTTATGATAACATACGGTCCCAACAAACTAAGAAACTTTCGGTGGTGGTCCCCAAGTCTGTCAATGTAATCTAGTTCGTCTTGCTTTATCACTACGGTCTTTCTATCAAGAAATTCCTTCTTTATTCCTTCCTCAAGCTTCTTGACTTCCACTTCTGCCAAGCACTTGTCTCCCTCAACCAAAATCTTTCATTCATGAATTCTTGGAGCCTAAGATCACCCTGCTAGATCTCCTAATTGAGTCCCAAAAATTTGTCTTCGTTCTCTTCTAATGGCACGAGCCTTTTTTCTAAGGCTTTGCGGGTCATTACCCCTATGAGCGCCATGAGACATGGATTATACATGTTAGACTCCATAGGTATTACAGCCCCTACCCTACCAACCAACCGAAAAGGCGTAATTATGCACACGTCCCAGCCACTTCGCTACGTGTTGCATACTTTGTTCAACACATTGCACACCTTGTCAAATGCTTTTGTGGAGATAACCTTCTATGAGATTGTTCTTCCGACATACTATCTATCCAACCTTAAGAGCCAACTATAAATCTGTCCCCCCAACACACGCTTATTGACCATACGTCTTAGCGTGGAGTTCATGTGCATCCGCGTAGGTTGTTTTCCATATGTCAGCATCCACCTGGCTAGATGTACGTGTGGATTATCCTACCCATTGTGTTTATCTTTCAATTGCACTATGGTCTTCCCAAACCATGTGCACATCATTCTCCTGTAGTCGCACCAATATTCAAAGCTCCTTTTGTGCATAACCCACCATCTCAAAAGTGTAGCGCGTAGTACTCAATTCAAGGCCTAGAAACATTGCTTTTCCGGCACCTCCCTTTCGAACTTATCTAGGAAAGTATCTACCTCACTTAACCCATCAGAAGTAGGCAGATCCCTTACTTTCGTCAATACTCAGTGCATCAATCTTGTCAGCATATTACAGTTCAACGTGGTTACCTCATGTAACTGATTCTACCATTGCTCTATCTCGTCATCAAAATCCAATGTACAGGAGCTTTCGCGCTCCCATGAGACCCATCTATGCACGATGGGATTTAACCAGTCTTGCTCTCATGCGATTATTTTGTAGATGCAGTCAAAATCATCATCACTTGCATAGTCATGCATCGGCTCTGTATAGTGTGATCCTTCAGCAGGGCCCAAGGGTATAACTACACGTAGTGACTTCTTTTCAAAAATCATCTTGCGCTTCTTCAGATTAATCAACCCGTTCATGTTGGTGGCCCAATCAATTCCTAAGAGCGCGGTGTGGGGATTGTTGTCATCAACAATCTCTATTACTTCAAAGTCTATTAGCGTGCTCGCTCCCTCAATATCCACAGTGATTCCCTACAATCATCCCATGGGTATTAGCTTTTGCAGGTTCGCCATTTGCAGCTCAATAGGATACCACTACAGCATAGGCCTCCCCATGGGTTCCCATGTCTTCTTCATCAAAACGTTTGCATCTGATCCTAAATCTAGAATTACTTGTTCCATCTCATATTCTCCAATCTATGCAGTTAACCTCATTTCTCTCCCTGTCCTCATCTTATGCTTTCCAATCTTCCAGACTACGTGCGGTTCTCCTAGTGTAGTCCCAGCACATCTATTAATGAGTTCCTGTAGTCCCTTTATAGCCTTACTGTCATGCAGTAACTTCATGCATGTTTCCAACAACATCGTAAGCATATATGGGTCCATTTCTGGCTCCGATCTATCTTTTCTTCTTGGAGTGGAGGCATCAACGAAGATTTTCTTAGCTTCCATGAAGGTTTCCTTAGCATGCTCCAAATCAAACTATGCTTCTTTCGTCGGAGCTTTGTGAATCCAAGTACTATCTTCCGGTTGTTTTCCTTTATCATCTTCCATTATGATTCCACTTCGAAGCACAATATTCATATTTGGATCTTCCTCGCACGACTTAGACCTCATCATCTACAGGTTTTGAGTCGAGGGAGGTGGTAGCACTCCTTCGTTGCATATCCTAGCTATTAGTGTAGGACAATCTTCCATCTCATGATAAAAAAAGGCCTAGTACATACATGATGGACACGTTGGGTTCGTACAATCGTGGGCATAATGTCCTGGCCCTCTGAAATTGTAGAATATTAGTTGTTTGCGGCCTCTTCTAGGTCCTCCTCTGCCGTAGCCTCCTCTGTGCCCTTGAAATCCTATTCGTGTCACTCCTACATTCTAGTCTAGGGGTCATGTTTTGGCCTGAACTCTATAGGTGGGAGTTCTATCCATCATTAGCTCACAGCTTCTACAAGTTTGATCATCATGTCCCACTGACTACAAAAGTTATAGAACAATTGCTGTGATTTTTTCTTATACTTCTGTAACAAATGGCAGTTGTCTGTAACGTGTTTCCCTCCTATTTGACAAATCCCGCACCATAAAGCAGGTGTCGCGCTAGGTCTTTATTATGCCTTCGGTCTTAATGACATTGGTCCTCCTCCCACGAGGTAATTCATGAACACAAAACAATGGTCCTTATCATGACCACGGCCCTTGCATTTTACACACCACACCTCTTCGCGCACTTCTGTTCGAGTTGATCTGTCTTGTTTCAGACTCTACATCTCAAGGCATAAGTTTTTCAACTGCACGTGGATCTATTGAACTCCCAAGTTAGGATCCTACATCAGGGTCTCATGCAGCCTCATCGCGATCTCTAAGGCCTCTGCTTGAGTTGTTAACTTCTGCTATGACAATGCCCTCCTCAGATGTGGTGTTAGTGATGCTACAGACCATTTGCGATATCCGTCAGATTCATATTAGATTTGCAAATCGTACACTTCAACCACTGATCTAGCTCCCAAGGAGTATCGCCTGGTAGCATTGTGATCTCTTTGAATCCAATAATCAATTGTGCCTCTAACTTCGGCCTGCTAAATTCTCTTTGTAGGGTTGCTTGGATATTTGTGATTCTCGCATTCGGATTAGCACTGGAGTGCTTAATATACTAGGTCAGCGCACGATCCTACAGAGCACTGACCAACATCGCTTTCTTTATATTATCATCTATAACTCCCTGCACTTCCCATATGGCTTTTATGACAAACCAAAATTTTTCTGGATCCTCATTTTCTACTCCCTTGAACACAAGAAACTTTATCGTGTTTTTCATATTGACTTGCGGTGGTGGCAAAGATGGTATGGGTGAAGATGGGGGTGATGGTGGTGAAGTTGGTGGTGGTGTGGGTGGGGGTGGTATGCAAAGAATCCTCTGCCTTATAAAATGGATCACACTTTGCGGAGAGACCTTCGCGAGCTCTTCCTCACCCCTTCACGATGGTGAAATCAAAGGGCTATTCTCTGGTCCCTTACTTCCTTCGTTTTTGTAGGTTTTTCTACTTCATGTAGCTATGAACATCAAGGTAATTACATAACCCTCTTTTCACACAATAGCATTTTAATCCAATTATTCAGAGACTTTACGTACTTATCTCGCTGTCCTTTGAGAAAGCATCACTCTGCCTCGCTATAACCGACTGAAGTATCTACCACGAAATCAGTAATGAATCCTACTATAATTGATCGAGCCAGTGATCAACAACATGCATGATCTTATCATCTAATGCTTCCAATATGCACACCAACTCTAGGGTCCACACAATAGGATTGTCAAGCTTCCACCTTCCTTGGCTATTTGCTAGCTTCGCGATCCACTTGTACAGCTCAGTAGGGAGAGATGCGAAGAAGATTTCGTGGATCTTTGTGTATAGGTAGTGGTCTAACCACTCTTATTTTGTCAGTCATCGATTCCTGTTCTCCTGTGTCGTGAACTCGTGAATCCTCCTGTCCAACCAACCTTTAATTTCCTTCTTAGTTGGATTCCAATGATACAACATCAAACATCTATTTGCAGATTCCAATCTTGGCAATGGAATCATTTGTTGGCTTGAGGGGGCCTGACCTAGGTTCAGAGTTAATTAGCCAACCAAATCACTACACTACTCGCCCTTTTGACAATAGCCTACAGAACATGGACTGAGGTATCACTCGAAGCAGTATGGGGGGATGCTGGAACCAAGTTTCCACACCCTTGAGATGTTTGAGGGGTCGATTTAGTCTGATTGTGAATGGCTTCGTGCAGCTCACTTTGCGCACTACCCCAACCTACGAGGCCTTCAAAATATGTTATTATCGCCTTTGTGCCGCCATATCTAGGGGCTGAAGTGCTTTCGCGCTTCTAAGGTAGCAATCTGTGCTATTTCCCCAAGTTACACCACGGATCTTACTTATCTTCTTATAATTTTTAGTTAACTTCACGTAAATATATACTTTATCTTATATTCACTTAATCAACATAGTCATATATATTTTTGCATCAAATAAACAAGAGAAATGTCATTTATACCCAATACATTCAACATAGAAAACAGTAAATAAATATACAAGAACGGTATAAAACTTCTCTTTATTAATACTTCAATCGGTTGTAGACTCAACCTGCCCTGCGCACTCAGCTGCAAGGGTCCACACACTCATATATGAACTACTAGGCCTCTACGTACTCATCTTGTTGAAAATGGCAACAAGAAATGCTAAAAATAGAAGTGCTAAAAATAATACTGCTAGAAATAGAAGTTTTAGTTCCAGTGCTGGATTGGGCTACAGGGAATGAAAAAAAAGGAAGTGTTAAAAATATAAGTTCTATTTTTAGCAGTTCAGTGTGGATTCCTATTTTAGTCAGTCGTTGGACTAGAAGTAGGAAGTAAAATTCAAATTTGATATTAACAACAATTTGTAAATTAATTAATTAATTCCTCTTGAGTTAATTAGTTAAGGAAAATAAAACATGAAGTCTATGTGGGGACATGCAACAATTTATCTATTAATTGACGAATTTATCCATCAGTTAAAGAGATAAGGATGAGTTGTAATTAGTTGGCTCAATTAACCGAGCCAAGTCTAGTTAGATTAATTTAACAGTTTGTTAAATTAATGAGAGTTCAGTTAGTTAATGCTTGCATGCATGTAACTACTGTGTTTCAGATAACTGAGTAGTCACTCATGGATAACTCATGCATGTCAGTTCAGATAGAGACCCAGTTGAGATCAGATGGAGGGATAGTGTACTATTAGTTTCTAGGATATTCCTTATGAATTTTACTTGCATGCAGAAGGAATATTATTCCTTATGGATTGCATAGTTGGACTTGAAGTTACAACAGATATGATATGGCCAATTCACACATGTTATGACATTGGACCCCAATAAAGACTGTGCAAGGAAATAGGAGCTTGGAGGACTTGTGCAACCTATATATATAGGCATACGTAGTCCATGAGCTACATCATCAGAGTACAGAGAGAGCAGGATAGCTTTTGAGCCGATTCTTTTTGTATGTTGATGAGGATTTCCACTTGATTGATAATACAAAGATGGGGTTTTTGGCCGGTGCTTTCCCCAAGTTATATCTTCTCTGTTATGGTTGATTACTTCCCATTCTTAGTTATATCTATTCATGCTTGATTTTTCTCATGTTCAATTAAGCTTCAACTAAGTTTATGGTAGATGTAGATATAGTATTATGCTTTAGTAGATTGCATGTATCAGATGGATCTACAGGTGAAATTTCTACATGATATCAATGAGCTAGCTAATTTGTAGAGAAAATTCTACATGGTATCAGAGCATAGGTGATCAAGGAAGAACAATATACAAGAACGGAGAAGTTGAAGTTTGTAGTTTCTGAATACTGAATTGAGTTCTTATCATATCTATTTCACCGATGGCATTCTATTGATTGAGACTCAAATATGCCCTTGATGGCGGTTTGAATTATATAGCTGGAAGGATCGCATGGAGGTAGTATTAGAAGATAATGGTATAAAGGACTTCATTGATCAGGAAGTCTAGAAGCTAATTGATGCTACTCAACTGGCGGAATGGAAGAAGTGTGTGGCTAGAGCTAGGAGAATCCTCTTGGAGGGAGTTCAAGATCACATTGTCTCGAGCCTCCATGGGAAGGAGACTCTATTTTTGATGTGGAAAACATTGAAAGATCTTTATTTGAATAACAGTAATCAGAGTAACCTAGCATTGAAGGACAAAATTTGAAAGTTCAAGTGTGAAACTGGGGACACGATCTCTATGTATCTGAATAAGCTCACCTCATGTACGGATGAGCTTGGAAGTGTAGGGATCATGACCTTTGATGATGACATGGTGAGTCTTGCACTCTTCGGTCTTCCTAAGAGCTGGCATAGCTACCAGGACTCAGTTAATGGAAGAGAGAAACTGCCAGATTGGGAACGACTTTGGTCAGATTTGATGCAGGAGGAGATAAGAAGAAGCACCATAGATGGTTCTTCATCCATGGAAAATGAAGAAAATAGTGGCTTAGTGAGTAAGGAGAAGAATGGGAAGGAGAAGGTTTCTTTTTCTGAGTCCAGTTCTTCCCATGGTCAGAAGAAGTTTGACAAATCAAAGGTGCGAAGCTTTCATTGTCATGAGGTGGGCCATTTTGTTACAAATTGTACACTGAGGAAATCCAAGAATAGATGTGGGGTAGGATCTGAAGGTGAGGCACTTCCTTCACAGTTCGAGTTGGATTTCACACTCTCCGCATACATGGTTTCATCCATGGTGGGAAGTGGTTGGTTTCTTGATAGTGGAGCTTCTTTCCCATGACCGATGACAAGATTTTGTTCAGTACTTTGGAGGAGAAAGATCTCCAAATACTCATAGTGATGGGTAATGATGAAAAGTATAGTGTCTCAGGTGTAGGCAAGGTTATTTTTTAGAGGGAGCATGGAGCTCACCTTACCTTGACTGATGTCAAGTATGTACTAGGACTAAAGAGAAACTTGGTGTCGATTGTGATGCTGGAAGACAAAAGCTATGATGTAGTCTTAAGTAAGGGAAAGTTTTTCCTTAGACAAATCATCACTAGACAGGTGAAGCAGACTGCTTCATGGGTCAAGAACCTATATGCTCTTAAGGTTCAAGATGCATGCAAATCCTAGAGCAGCAAGGCAACTGATGGAGACTTGGTGGTTGAGAGGGAGAGTATATTACCTCACAACATGCAGTGCCAAAAGAAGTCTCAAACGATTATGGAAGAGCCACGATTGGTGCAGCAACTTCAGGAGGTTGTGGAGCAACCACAACTAGAGAAGATGAGAGGAGATCGAGTAGAGACATCTACTCATGTAGAGACCTCCAGTAGGGGGGAACTTCGAGCTAGGTGGGCTGAGGTATCACATGCAACCATACTTCTAGGTAGGAGGTGGGGCGATGTGGAGTGATTGTCCCAAGGAGGAGGGGCAAGATCCTTGAGGTACCTGTTAGGTTGCTATACCAATAGGTGTCATTTTTCATGATTGACTGTGGAAATACCAAATATGATCATCCTTTCCATGCTACAAAGGTTCCATATTATCAATAAATCAAAAATTCAAGAAAATGAGAAAGGAAAGGAATCCCAAAGAAAGACCAGGGAAGTGGCTTGTTAAAATGCTACTACTGTACTACATGTTGTATAGCAAGTTCAGAAAGTGCAATCACTGACTTTCTCACAATTGATGAATAGCCAAATAGTTTAACCCTGGCTAGATCATGTTTAAATTTCTTGCTTTAGAATAAAGAATAAGGTCTGCTCAAACAGTTCAAGCTTGGCAGATCACCAGATGAGATAGAGAATTAAAGGGCCCAACTGCTCAATCTGAGCCCTTGGTAGAGATAAGGATAGATTTAGATAGGAGGGTAGCCAAAAGAAAAGAGGAGAAGGAGGGTTTTCTAGTTCAAATGCACCCAATCAAAGGAAGAAATTTTTTTAGGTGTTTTAGGTTGGGTAGGCAGATAATTTTGATGTTGCAGAAGTAGGGTGATGTTCAGTTTTAATGAGTATCACAAACATCATGGCAAAGTGGCTATAGTTTAGTGGAGCATGACTGACTTCCCCTCTCATTTCCCCAAGAACCTTCACTAACATCCCCTAGGGATATTGGGATTTGCTCAATGGTCCTAATTCATTTCATTTTTGAGAATTGCTAAGTAAAATGTTGTGTTTACTTGATCAAGACAAGCCACATTTCTTGTGTAAACATAATCATCCCATTTCCCTTTCATTTCCTAAAAAATCTAAGTTTTGCCTTATAAACTTAGTATTTCCCTATCATTTGTCATTTTAACACCCTAACTTTATTATATAACTCCTATATAAAGTTTCCCTACCCCTACTATATATAAAAAACAAAAAACACAAAAAAAAGTTATACATATCCCGCCCCCGCCTAATATGGCTATGTTTTAAAAATTTCTTGGGAGTCATTGGTCCACCTGGGGCCAATGACAACCCACCACGTGTTCCACCGAGATTTTCTAGACCTCTGGTCAAACAAATAACCACAAATCTGCCGCGAAATAAACTGGCTTTTAATTAACGTTTGGTTAATTAAAAAACCATATTCGCATACCCTGATAACCAAAGTTTCAACCCCCGCAAACATTACAAAACATTAAAATAATGCGTGCTCTCTTTTCATAAACCTCCGCCACCTTACCTTCCTGTCAACCATTGGATCGCGTCCACCAAATCCAACGACCCTCGTCAATAGCGGAGATGCCTCGATGTCCAGTCATTAGTACCCGATCGACGGCGGTATTCCTACCATACCTGGGGACACCTGTCGCGTTTTCATTGCATCAGGCCCGCTCTGACATAAACCGCCCCCGTACCAAAGGCGGTCCGATGGAAACCATAAACCGCCGTTTGTCCTGCTGCCTGCGTCACCATCCCGTCAGCACCACGTCATCACCCGCGCTACTGTTCATCCGCCGTGTCTGCCATGTCATCCTCCATGTCAGCAACCACATCACCTTCCGTACTCCACTAGCGGACAAAATCTACGTCATGCTAACGTCGTCTCCAAAAAGCACCAAAAGCCCGAAAAGGTCCAAATTTTGTTAAAAACTCGTGAAATCAATTGTTTTAGTTCATTTCTATATTGTCGACTTACACAACCTATGCATGTGAATTACGTCCAATTCAACACCAAAGTTACAGTCCGCCACCCAGGCGAATTCACTCTACAAAACTGGCCTCCTCAACTCAGTCTGCAACCACGTTTCACACCAGACATCCATATAACATGTATTTATCCGGAATTCACTCGTAAACCCTGTTTTTCCAAGTTTTTCTGCTAAAATCAACTTGATAACCAGAATTCTACCCAAAATCGCAGTGCTACCTCTGTACCCCTGCACCATAGTCACCACTATACCCATTGGTTCGAAAGTAACCCTGTCAACTGTCATTCCCTTTGTAAACTCGCCCGTCGAGCTGAAATTCAAGCTCATTTTCTCTGAATTCTGCTCACAAATCCAACAAAGTCAGTCTATAACCCAAGATAAAAACACAGTGAGCTGATAAAAACAAGAACTTACCAAGCTCTTCTTCCCAAGCCACCTGTCTGTAGTTTTCCTCTGCAAAAAGAATCCAAAAATTCTCACGTATTGAGTTAAATTTGGCAAATCACCCATAAAAGGAGCGCCATTTCCATTGTTTTATCTAGCTTCCCCACTACACTCTACAAAATTCATCTTTTTTACCATGAATGTTACCCAGTGAGGTGACTACAAGATAAAACTCAGTCTGCAATTTCCTAACAAAAGCCTCAGAGCCAGAGTTCTATTTTCTGTTGTTGCATAGACCTACATTCCAATCAAAACACAAACAGTTGAAGCATGGAGGCTCCAGTGGCTCTCAACATTGCACCCTTGAATGCACCACATAAGGACTTCGAATGGTTACCTCTGGCAGACAGGGACTTTTGGATTAAGGATATGATGGGTCTCAAGTCTCACCTACAAACCTTTTTTCAAATTAAAAATAGCCATAGAAGCAACACTGATGTCCTAAGAATCTGGGAGTCCAATATGCCTATCTATTACCTCCCTTCAGTGAATGTGCTACATGATTTCATTCATTTATGCTATGCAAACTATGATCCCACACAAAGAGTAATCCTGACTCCATCTCGATCTGTACTGTTCTATATTACTCCTCAGTCCATAAATGAGATGTTGAACTTTGAGCCAACTCAGCCTCTAGTTCCTCTCACCATGAAACTCCTACTTGATCAAGGTGCAAAGCTGCCTAGCTCAGAAATAACAAGACTAGGTCAGTTGTTTATGCTACCATAGTGCGAGCCTGATCATCCTCATCCTTATCATCAAGTCTTATTCAATGAGATAGGGAAACTCCTAATAGACATAATATCCTACATTCTAGGATGCAAAACCAGTGAGTTTGTTGATGAAACTGTGTTTGTATTGATGTCCATTTTTACTCCAAGACAGCCCCCTGCTATCATGTATGACTATGCCACCTTCATAGAAAATAAAATCCATGAGCAATTTATGATCTTGGAGAGAGAAAGAGTGTTCAAGTATACATCCTACATATATCATCTGTTGCTGTACTATCATCCTGATAGTTTCCAAGTTTCTCTTAAAAAACTAGACTCCACAGGAGAGAGGATATCTGTCATTTTCTGGACCTTAGTTTTCCATGAAGTTCACCTCTCACCTTATACATATTGTGAGTTCATTGACATGTTCATTTACCCAGCCACTTCCCTGTTGATGATGACTCCTCCTGGCAGGCTCACTACTGAAATGTAGAGAATTTTACATCTTTCAAGGGGCTACGACATTGGTGACTGGTATTTATACCAAAGCCATACAGTGATCAGGATTTATGGTTGTGAATTATCCCCCTACAAGCTGCAAAAATATGTCCCCATGAGACTCTTTGCCTTGGAATATTTCAGGCAATTTAGTAGTGCATATTTGACTCATTTCCATGGCAAAAACAAAAAGGCACAGCTCAAGATAAGACATCAATTGGGACCTTTTGTCTTCAATAAGAGGGAAGAAGCTTGGAATGATGCAGACAAGATGCTAAGAGATGAACTTATGCTGAAAAAACATTTTTATTGGGCACCATATGACCCTGAACATTTCATAAGCTATAGAAGAGTCAAAAACAAGCTTTCAGGATATGTGCACCAGCCAATCCCTAAAATTGAACAATATGCTAATCGATAGGAATGGGTAGAGGGCACACTAGTTGAGGATCTTACTAAAGAAGAAAGATTAGAAAAAGAAATGAAAGACTTTGAGAAGAGAATTGACCTGGATTATTTTGCACAGGTTCCTTTCACACTGCCTCAACATATTGGAACAAGCACATCATCTGCTACACCTTCACAACAGCCTTCTCAAGAAACCACTCCACCTACAGGAAAAGGAAAAGAAGTACAGCATTCAGAGCAGCAAAATACAATGGCAGAACAACCATCTACAGCTCAGGAAAAGGGTCAAGAACAAGGCCCTTCAACACAAGCAAAGGCAACAGACATCCCTATGCTACAAACCCCTCATAATGAGGAAAGAGCCAAAAAAAGGGACACACCTGAAGAGACACCCACAAGGGCATCTGCAGATCAGCAAGGTGAGAAGAGACAAAGGCTAAAACCCTACTCTGAAGAAGAATTCACAAAGGAAACAAAATGCAACCTTAGGGGTGAGGGAACTTTTGAACAACAGATCCCTCCATTTATGGAAACATCTACTAGCTCATTTCAGCAGGAGCAAGAGAAACAACCTGGTGTGGAGGTTACATCCACCAAGCAACAGAGCAAGCGAGGCTCTGATATCAAGAGAGCATTCACGGAAATCAAGGCTAGAAATGAACCAGTGAGGTTTCAGCTATATAACCAATTGTTGAGAATGGCTCCCACCAATGAACAAAGGCTAATGGCAGCCTATGATATTCAAGCAGGGAAGATGACCCTTAGTCACTTCAGGCCCACCATACAGCAGCCACAGTCAGTTGCTAATTACATCAGGACCAATCTGGAAGTTCTTGCTAAAGACATCCACCCAATAGACCAGATTGAGTTACACAAATAGGCTGGAGAAATGGTATACTCCACTTTGGCAAACAAAGTATTAGTGGCTCATAAACTACAGAACTCATTGTATAACACTTCTGCCCAATTGGAGCTGGAAAAGGCCTCCTCATTAGCCAAGGATAATAAAATAAAATCCTTGGAAGAGATTATCATATAATTGGGACATGATCCCAAGGATCCCAAAGGCGCACATGCCTTAATAAGAAAGAAGGAGGAAGATATAGCAGCCTTGAGAAGACAACTTAAGCTGCCAGCTACAATACACCCTCAGACCACAGAGGTGGCACAACAAAAAGAAGAGGAGGATGTGGTCAGTTTATTAATGAGGATGAATCAAAGATTGTTGGATACAAAGAAAGCTTTGGAAGCAGCACTACAAGGAAAAGAGGAGGAGTTGGCCTCTCAGCCAGCTCAAACTGCTCCAACTCTCGCAGCTCCTCCTCCAACAGTCACTATAATAGCCACTCCCACTAATCCAACATCAACAGCAGGTACCTCGACTTCAGCAGCAACTACAACAGCAGCAATACAAGATGCCAGCTTGAGCATGGAAGAGATGATGAAAGAAATAAAGGCTTTAGAAATCCAAATGGCAGAATTAAAAGAAACCAAGGAAAAGTTGGCCAAGATTGAGGTAAGTTATGACAAATAAAAATGACTGTAGCTAAGAAGACAAGGGAAGTGAAGGCCTTAGAGAATAAAATAAAAGCCTTGGAGAAGGACCTCACTCTTCATAGAACTCTAACATAAATCAAGACCATTTTGTGGGATAAGATTGGCCAATCTATTGTTGATAAATGGACAGCAATACAAACTATTTTTGACTAGATGGAATTGATAGGGGTAGCTCAATATGAAACTCAAAAGGCCAGAGTATTATTGGAAAACAAGCCTGAGCAGGCCAATCAATTGATTCATTTTTTGAATACTCATACCAGTGAGCAATTAGCATCTCTAGACATTCAAAACAGGACAAAGACTATTTTGAGAGTCAAGAAGGTGCTGACTATGAGGAATTTTGTTCAAATTGTAGAAAGAAAATGTCAAGAATGCAGACAGAGGTAGATGCCTTTAGACAAAAATTTGTAGTATTACAGAGCAAAGGTTTGCCCAGCCTAGTCACTAGCAATGGGATGCTGTTAAAATAGGAACATTATGCTCATAATTTAAATACCTATGTGACCAATTACATTATAGCATCATCAAGTAGCTCAGAAGAGACAGTGCCTCCCTTTGGACAAAGTTTATATGATAAGTTGGAAAGTTTGTTTTTTATTGAGCATGAGATAGCACATCTCTTTGAATTCCAGCCAAATTATTACAGGTATACTGAAGCTAATGAGACATTGATTAAACTAAAAAAGCATCAATTACCAACAGATCAATGGTGGCAAAGCATGTTGGAAGTCTTTCCAAGGTAGTTTGGTTCTCCTTTTTGTAAATTGTCTGCATTATAGGTAAATGGTAATATAAGGGTCTCCTATCAGAAAATCAAATCGACCAAGGATGGAATTCGCGCTAAAAAGGCGAAACAAACTCGTGCACAAGTGGCAAGTGACAACACATCAGGAACGCCAATCAGGGAAGCAGCTATCGACCAACTATCAAAGCCACAAAGTCAGCAATAATGGGACACCTAAAGTAGCCAGTACAACATAGTTATTTCCTCATTTATTGCTGCACGGTTTTCCACACCAGTTATTGCCCCTGCCAGAGTAGATGGATAAATTTATTTCTTGATATTTTCCTACGGGATATTTTGTAAAATTCTTATAAATACTTTCTGAAGAGATGTATTATTGTTGGCTGATGAATATCATTCTGGACCTGCTCTCTAAATTTTGAGAACTCTTCTGAAATAAAATTGCTAGAATGTTGTGTTGGTGAATTTGCGGGTTCTGGAATCGATGGCAGAAGGACATATTGCAAAATTCTTGTGTTAATACATGGATCAATAAGTTTTCTTTACTCTTGTGTTACTGTATTTGTGTTTTATTTATCATATGAATATCATGTTCTAAGTTACAGGAAAAAAGGATAACCCAGAATTTACTTTGTTGTACTCTATGTTCAATTCCTGTAGTTTTTCATGTTTTCCACAGGACTAGCATATGCAAGAATTCTTAACTGCTCTTGTCTCTCTGGTTCTTCAACTCTAAATATCATCAAGGAATTCTTAATTTCTCCCTGATAATGTTTACACAATTTCCCTCTGTTAACATAAGGAAAGATTCTTAACTGCCTTTCATTCCTTGACTTCATTTCATCCTATTTCAGCTTGAATGTTGTTCTGTGTCTAATTATCTTGCTCTGCAATTTTCCTATTGCCAAAGAAACCATACCCAGAGATTTATTTCCATTAGACTCCATCAACGCAATGGTCTGAACTTATCTCAAGTTACTGCCTTGTTCTACTGAATATCATATTCCAAACACCAAACAAAACTTGTGCTTCATAACTAGCCTAACATATAATCAAACAAATCTAAATCACAAAGAGAGAGCCCTCTCTGGTTGCAGATTGGCTAGGATCTGCAACTTAAAGATTGGTTAGTGGTTACCTCGGTCATATTCCCTTCTGGAGCCAAGGAACAACCTGAGTGATAACAGTACCCAACCTCTTTGATTTGACTTTGCTATAGGAGCCTTAATGAGGAGTAGAAGAATTGACTGATTGGGTAAAGACATATGTGGATGGAGCAGCAAAGAGAGCTACAGTGAAAGGAATCCCAGGACAGCGTAGAGCTAGCAGGTTGCAGAAATGCGAGAGGCACAAGTGTGTTTCACAATGTAGGGTAGCACAGAGAGGTGTGCAATGGTGCCAGATGCATGGAGATGTTGTAGTAGCACAAAGGTTAGAGAGGGAGCACTTGTTAGTAGCAGGTAGAGCTTCAGCATCAGATTATGTTTCTAGCCCAAAGGAGAGGTCAGTTGGGAGTTTTTTTTGTTTCGAAAGTTACTGGAGCAACCACACTTGGCAGAAGTGTTGCATACAGAACATTCCAAAGGTACAGGATTGAGTTTGAGAGGAAGCCTTTCTTGTTGAGAGGGAGTGTTGAAAATGGCAACAAGAAATGCTAAAAATAGCACTGCTAAAATTAGTAGTTTGGGTACCAGTGCTGGATTGGGCAACAGGGAATGAAAAAATGGAAGTGCTAAAAATAGAAGTTCTATTTTTAGTAGTTCAGTGTGGATTCCTATTTTAGTTAGTCCCTGGACTAGAAATAGGAAGTAAAATTCGAATTTGATATTAATAGCAGTTTGTAAATTAATTAATTAATTCATCTTGAGTTAATTAGTTAGGGAAAATCAAACTTGAATTCTATGTGGGGACATGTAACAATTTATGTATTAATTAAGGAATTTATCTATCAATTAAAGAGATAAGGATGAGTTGTAATATCGACTTGTAATTAGTTGGCTCATGTTAGCGCTCAAATCCGCCTTAGGCTGAAATAAGGCAAGACTCAAGGCCACATCAAACCACGCTCAGCCTCGTAGCTAGCCCTACGAGGACAGGAGAGGGCTCTCTCCGAGTCAAACTCGGAAAAAGATATTCAAAAAGGCTCGAGATGACCGAATTGATGACTGATTTTAGGCTAGGTATTAAGTACAAAGAGTTTAGGATTGATTTTTTATGATTTTGTTGAAATCAAGGGAAAGGCAATTTTGGGTGCGGGGATGAGGCACAGTTTTTGCAGAGGTCCACTTGGGGCAAGATAAGCAATTTTTTTGATGCCTTAAAGCAAGTGATATGGATATATCAGACCGGTGAGAGGCTAAGGAGAGAAAGAGGTCTCAAGGATTCTCCTTAAACTGAAGAAAACATAGAATATTAAACAAATTTAAAGGCAAAGCATGGCAATTTCATGGATTCTACCTTAACACTTCATTTGCTTAATAAGAGAAGATTCAATAAAGATAATGATGCACATACATAACTTACAATAACTGAAAGAAACACACCATCAAGACATAAAGCCACATGGATCCCAAGTAGTGCTGCAAAACCCTGGTTTTTCCTTTGCCAAATCGCTGATAAAATATGTACAATATAGTCTCAAACTATCCCAAGAGTCCAACCTCTGCTACTGAATTAAAAATTACATATATAGACCAAGAAAAACCATTACCTAACCTATAGGGGTCTAGCTCCTCCTTCTAGGAGCTGTTTCAACCAATTCTAAACTGAGCACTACAAACTAGGCAATCAAAACAACTTGCCTCTATAAACTTGGAAACTAATTCATTCATTAATTTTTCGCTATTTTATGAATGAATCTTCTAGAATAGGTAAACAATGTCATGTCATCATGGAAATACATTAGTTACATAAAATAGGGTGACAAATCCCATGAAAAGTCAAAACTGGTCAAAAGTTGCGTTGTCCTGAGTTGAAGGTGCAAATCTGGCCAATTTCCCCAACCCGTAGCGCGCCATTTCTCTACACGTAGCGCGCCTTTCAGGCCAATTTTGAGTGTACTTCCCAGAATCCAAATGCGGTACACGTGGGCTTGTTGGAAAGGTCTAGATGTCTACTTTCTAGCCCAAGTAGAATTTGTCAATTTGGTGGCCATTTGCCCCTCCAAAATTGCAATCTCCCAAGACTGCTTCCTGTGTGTCCAAAAAGTGGCAGAAGGTCATTGTTTGCTTGTTTTTTGACCTTTTGGGGGCTAAAATCTTCATGAAATTTCTTGGCCATGACTGAGCAGCTGTATTTTGTCATGAAAAATCCAAGAATGCAAACTTTTCCTAAATTGGACCTCCCCAACAAAAGCGTAGCGCCCGACGCGCTATGCGTTGGGAGCAGAAACCTGTTTTTGACAAAATTTTTCAAAAATGACCAAAATTGCTCCAAACTGTCTGAATTTTGAGCTGGGGATGTATCATTGCGTTCCATGCTCCCTCAAGGTGGCATCGGCCAAAATCTAAAGTGGATCGGGCCTTTTCCTCCGCTTTAGTGCCTTGGCCAATCGTCTCTTGAGGACCTTCATTTTTGCCTTGCACACATGCATGCGCGCCCAATAATGATTTTTCATGTGGCGGAGCATATCTTTGTCTCTATTGGCTTTTGCCAAAAAAATTTCCAAGTGATTGTTCACCCGAATGAGCATAGATTCCCGATCTATAGGTGTCAAATCACCGGGTCTTCACGAATCTTCCACTGCTCATAAAGCTCGTGCTCATCTTGCAAATCCAAAACTAGCCATGGAGGAGAGAACTACCTGAAATTTTCTTGAGAGAAAAGAGGATTTGGCAGCTTTCTGGTAGTTTATTGGGCCAAAAACCCAATGCGTAGCGCACCTTGCCCAATGCGTAGCGCCCCTCTGAGGCGTAGTGCACGTGTAAAATTACACTGAGAAAAAGTTCCCTGACGCGTAGCGCGCCTCTCCTGACATCCCAATTGAGCTCATGATAGCTCGTTGGAAAGGTATTTGAATATACTTTCCAACCCAAGTGGAATTTATCAATTTGGAGTTCATTTGCCTTGTCAAAAATCAAATCTCCCAAGACTGGTCAAAATGTGCCAAATGAGGCTGCCTCAAGGCAGAGTGCTGTTGCAGTCAACTTTTGAATGCCTTCCTCAACTCCAAATTGAGCTCATGATAGCTCATTGGAAATCACTTTGTGTCTAGTTAACATTTGACTCAACATATAAGTCATTTGGCCAACCAAGCTAGGTGAAAACTTGATTTTCCCAAGGTCACTATGGAGGTGCATTTGATTCTCCTGATGCAACGATAGTTTTGAC
The DNA here is from genome assembly GCA_000404065.3 of Pinus taeda. Taxonomy (NCBI): domain Eukaryota; kingdom Viridiplantae; phylum Streptophyta; class Pinopsida; order Pinales; family Pinaceae; genus Pinus; species Pinus taeda. The sequence continues at coordinate 207,133 of APFE030086756.1, forward strand.
ATTTCTCTAAAACCATGACACCTGTGTAAAATGTGAAGGGGTTTTTTAATCTTTGGGATGTTGTGGAAAAACACCTCTCTCAGTTTTCCAAAATGCATCTTTGATTGCTCTAAAACACCTTTTGAGTGAAACTTATCTGGATGTGTGAAACAAGGAATTTTGTGGAAATGAAGTGAAATGAAGGGGATAAGAGGCTTCTAAATTCTTGGGGAAATTTTTGGAATTAGGGAGGGATGTTAGGAAGCAGGGGAAAGTGGAATTTTGGAGATCAAGTGAGGGGAAGGGGTCCAAATGGGCAAAACACAGGCCTAGCCTAGAAAATTGCCAAGTTGTGGCAAGAAACTAGGGTTTGTGCAAAAATGAGGCATTTGGGGGATCTCAGTGATGGGAAGTGTTTGATAAGGTACATGAAGGATAGGGGAAGGTGTATGAACATCTGGAATAAGTTTTGCCGATGATTTGACCGTCAAGAGAAATTTGCTTCATAACCTAGGAGAGGAAATGCCTTACCTAGGCGCCAACTGGAAGCATGAACAAGGTGTTAAATGACTCATGACATTGAAATGATATGAAAACCTATGAATGATGATAGACTTCAGCTTAAATAGTGACATAGACAAAATTTGGACAACTTTGAAAAGAGTGCAAACAAACCCTAGACCTAATGCCTAGTGACCAAATTTTGCTTGAAGACTCTTTGAAATGACAAAATTTGACCTGGACACTCTGAGACCACTTTGTAAGAGCATATTTGATCACTGGAGGAAGGCTGGAAAGGCTGACACTAACATTGGCTCCAATGGGGATGGTAGCTCCTTGGAGGTGCCAAGAATCGCATATCTTTGTAAGAGCTAGACAGTGCCTTCATCCATTGGGCGATGGAGTCATTATTTTGAATGGATAACACAAAACCTTTAACACATTTATTGAATGAAAACTTGACGGAAAACTGACTGAAACTTAACTGAAACTTGACTCAAACCGACTCGATGACAAATTTGAAATGATGGAAAAAACTTGACTATAACAAACTAACTCATGACCTGAATTTAAAACATAAAACTTGATGGCAGTACATAACCGCCTTTGTTTCTTACAAGACAACATACCATCAAACTATATCATAATGCCAATGTAACCAATCAAGTAGATGCCTTCTTGATTTATTCTCCCAATCAGATCTCATGATCAACAATAGATACTGGTAACTGGGTATCCATAAACATAGTTGACCATGATCTCCTTCATCACTGAACACAACAATAATCACTTTCACTGCTGACTGTAACAAAACTGCCTTTGAATCCTGAAAAACATGAAGATTTGCGAGTGCCACCTCCTGCTGAAAGATCAAGATGTCCTTTGTTTCAAATTCTAATCTGCCTTCATCATGTGTTTCGGTAAAAGTATGCTCATGGGCTTCAAAAAACTCTGAATAGGTAGATGAGAATATCTCCTCTTGTAAAAACATTTCAACACATGAAACATATTAAGAATATGAAAGGTAATCATGTATGCTATGATCTTTTGTAGTCTGACAATATGGTAGGTCATCTTCATATGATACCACAACCAAATTATCAAGTTCCTTATTACATTCTTCAATCATAAGGAAATAAACTTCAACTCATTCTTGAAGTGCAAAAATGACATTTCTATCATCTACCATAAATTCATCCAAAGGAACCTTTTCACTTACTTGAATGAAGATCTCATCTTGCTTTTCATGAACTGACTGAATTACCTCCTCATGCAGGCTCTGTTCTGATGGCATGAGAACATTTGGATCAAAAACTTTGTCTATGATCTCAACAACAAAACTCTCCTTTTCAGGATTTAGCACAAAGTATGCTTGGTCATCACAATCTGAATCTAGAACTGAAGTAGCTGTCTTGACTTTATCACATTCCGAAATTGAAACTTGACTTTCATGCATATTGTCTTCTTCTGTGGGCAGATCTGAAATGTCATTCTCCCTTTCATCATTTTCAGCCATATGGCACTCTTCAACCTGTTGATCTTGATTCTGCTGCAAAATTTCCTGAGCATCTTGATGGGAATCCTCTAGGTTCTCTTCACGTTGCTGAAATGGTTTCTCGTACAGTGCTTCCATGATCTCATCATCCATAAAATTATCATCTTCATAATATTTCTCAAGGCTTTCAATAAAAGTAGAAGCATGTTTGCAACAGTCATGAACTAAATTTAATGATGGATAAGACGCTTGATATCTTTCAATGAACAGGGAATGAAAATATTTTAAACAGTAAATACAAGCAAACGACAAACTTTCATACCAAGATTGGGCTTCGCCTTTGAGAGTGGCCAAGAATATCTTCATCAAGCAATCTTCAGGAAAATCAACCTTCAACTTGCGAATATGCATGTGAAATCTGATCAAATGTAAAGCAACATCTTTCTTACCATCATTATTAAATGTAGGAAAGTTCCTTGACCAATCTACCTTGGGCATCTTATTCGGAAAACCTCAAATGTGATCTCGGCTCATGGGAGCGTATCTTCTCATGATTCAATCCATCTTGAGAATCTCACAACTACTGATCTCCCTGCAGTGAAGTCACCATGAAGCATCGATTTCTAGATTGTTCAGTGAATGGAGTCACCAGGTGAATGATCTCAGCCTTTTGATGTCTGACCATTGTTCACCATCAACCATCAGATCTGAACTTGATACATGTACTGGGGCAATTTATAATTTAAGTGTTACGATTACAAGCTAGACCGAAGATCGACTGAAGCAGCGTTTATCTACTATGCACTCGCAGAGCAAGAGCAGTTCGAAGGCTACCTGGCGTGACTTCAGACTCCGTCTGTAGCTATAAATCAAATAACACTAACAAACGAACCAGTTCTTCCCCAGTATGGTCGCCACTATGTTAGCACTCAAATCTGCCTTAGGCTGAAATAAGGCAAGACTCAAGGCCACATCAAACCACGCTCAACCTCGTAGCTAGCCCTACGAGGACAGGAGAGGC
>APFE030086762.1:1059-26583 GCA_000404065.3 Pinus taeda
TAATAATTCTTCACTATGCCCTTTGAATTCCTTCAAAATAATTTTTCAAACCAAGCTTAAGAAAACATTTAAAAAATATACACACCTTTTTTCACTTTGTAGGAGCTCGATATTGCCTTTGATGTATCTATGTAATTTTAGATCATCCAGATCTAAAATTGCAACCCGTGGTAGCCCTCTGCGTCCTCTTTCCAATGCCACAAGTCTGACCCCAATTGGATTCTCCAATGGAGAGTTATGCCAAATCTCCCACAGTGACCTGATTATAGACTAATTCAGTAGAGCAAACTTGTACGACGTGCCCCGTGTCCTTGTTTTGACCTTGGGCTCTAAAAATTATATACGAGAAACAAAAGTCCATCCTCTTTATGTACCTTCTTACGAAATTTCAATCTGATGCTCAGAGAGAAAGTTATGATGATTTTCCGTAGGTCACCTTTTTTGAATGTAATTCAGGATTCTCCAAAAGGACAAACTTCCTCAGATCATATCTCTGCAAATGTAGTGCAAAATTCTCTGAAATTTGGAACCGGGATTTAGCGCGATGACTTCTCAAATGAGTTCTTTTTTCAACTTCTGAAACATCACAGAAAAATTTTTATAGTGAAAATGCCACAATGACCTGTTTGGAGCAGCGAAACCCTAGAATCCAAAGCTCTGATACCAAATGTTATGAAAGCAACTCAAGAAAAGATAGATCAACGCCTTAGAATTCAGCCTCTTCGAGGGGGAAACCTCCTTTACATTCCATAAATGAACAATTATAGGATGATTCAAATGATAAAACCTCCTTTCTATATATAGGAGTCTAAGGAGTCACAATATAACCCACCCGACCTAACAATAATAACATAAAGCCGCAAACATAACAATAGAGGGATTCTATGGGGCACAGTAATAACAATATGGGGACAATAGGGGCACAAAAATATTAATAAGGGGTACAACTACAATAGTAATGGGGTAATCACTAGTAATATAGGGACCCAACAATCAAGATAGCTTCTGGTGGAGGCTAACGACTTCTGTGGTTAAGATGATTCTTCAATATATCCAAGACCTATCTTTATCAGAGGAGAACGTTGAACTTTGATTATTTCATTTAAAGTTTTAGTTCCTTTAGCAAATCTAAGATTAAGAGATTTTGTCTTCTCAAGTTCTTTTCTTAAACCCACAATTCCACAGTCTAGATTTTCATTGTGTTTTTCTCTTTCAGTGAGTTGGTGTGTCGACGTATGGATGATCATATTCTTTTCTTCCAAACATATTTTGAATTTAGTGATTTCTTCAAGAAAGTCTTCCTCTTCTAAGGCATCCAAAAAATCATCATTGTCATAAGCCATGAGTAGCCTATAATCTTGGTAAGTTTCATCTTCATCACTATTAAATAGGCCATCACTATCTTCATACATATAGTAACTCCTTCTATTCACAACATGTTTTCTATTTACTTTTTCATATTCCTTTCCTTTTTCATATTTATCTTTATGAGGACATTTGGTAGCATAATGTCTGACTCTACCATAAGCAAACCATTTGAAAGGTAGCTTACCTTTGAATCTTCCAGAACCCCATTGAAGCTTCTTGACAAAATTTACCTCATCTTCTTCTTCTGAAATGTGTTTTGATTCATTGTGCTCTTCCTTTTCTTTTCCCTTTGCTGATGCTCTAAAAGTAGTTTCTCTCATATACGGTGGATCTCCTTTTCTCATTTCAAAAGAAGTTAGGATTCCCCAGAGTTGAGTCACAGTAATAAATTGAAGATTCTATTTTTCTTCTATGGTAGAAACTTTTGACTCAAATTTAGAAAACAAAGATCTATCTATTCACCTAGATTCTTCATACAATTAACAATCTCATCTATACATATAAAGTAACTAGCAACAATCTCATCACTATGCATCCTAAGAGTTTCATACTGAATTCTAAGAGTTTGAAGTTATAAATTTTTACCTGAGAGTCTCCTTCATAGCTCCGAATGATTTTGTCCCATATCCCTTTGGCTATCTTGAGCTGTATGACTTTGAAAAATTCTGATTCTAAAAGACTTCCTAGTAACGTATTGACAACTTTGGCATTGGTTTCATATAACTTCTTACTTATAGAATCTGTAGGAATTGCTGCTAGAAATTGATATCCTCCTTCCACAATTTCCCAAACATTGTCTCTAAACAATTGTATATAGGCTCTGGTTCTTATTTTCCAATATACTAAGTTGCTCCCATTGAAGATCGGTGGTTTGATGGATCCCATGCCTTCATGATTATTCATCTTGAAAGATCTTCCTTTAAGTGATCTGGATTCTTCTGAAGAACCTAGGTTTGATACCAATTGTTGGAAATAATACTGAGACGGGGGGTGAATCAGTATTATTAGATCAATACTATTTTAATTTCCCAACCATATTTATATACACTACTTTTGTGAAGTGAACTAGCATGTACACACTACTATGATTAGTGAAACCAACATATACCTAGAGAACTTGTGACTTAGTTAATTTATCATGTGTTGATCTATAACCAGTGCATCAAAAACTTATTAAATAGTTCAATAAAAATATAATAAACCATCACACATAAGCAACACACATGAACACCAAGATTTAAGGTGGAAACTCAATGTCGGTGAAAACCACCTACTACTGTCGTCTCTATCTTCTTTTAATAATAAGAAAATATGTTTACAATTTTGTGCTAGTGTGGGCTCATACCAGTACATAAGAAATGACCTGCAGAAGGCTACAAACTTCTCTCATTTTCCAACTTCTACTAGAAGGGAGCTACAATCCCCTAGCTCTTGGACTAGCCAATGTGTTTACTAGTACGTACGTGCTAGCCTATAGAAGGCTACAACACTCTCTCTTCCTCCAGGGAACACATTTCATAATTTTTCAAATTAGATACTTCTGGTACAAAAAAATACACATGAAGGCTCCACTTCATCAAATTTTCATACTAGACCCATCATAAACTTTGAAGTTCAAACTACATCAACCAACAATCAGTTAATTTGAACAATCAGCTCACTATCACCAGAACACATGCTGAGCCTAGAAACCTTCATCATCAATTGAGAACCAAATGCAACCTTAAAAAATCATGCATCAGAAAGTATACACTACTTTACTAAACCCAACTTGTGTGTATACACGACTTCTTTTAAACAAACCTACATATACCTTCAAAATTATTGAAAAGTAAAACTTTTGAATCAAGCGTGTACCAACGAGCAATGTACTGAACATCTACTATCAATTTATAGAGCCTTACACAGGCAGTAGCAGAGACCACCCTTGTCACTTATACAATCAATCAATCAAATATCAAACTCCTTACGCATTCAATTTTACATTTAGATCTAAGACTGCATTGATAGATAATAGTAAAACAATAGTACTAATCAAATAGATCGGTCATCTTTGAATAACATACTTTTCCTTTACATACGCTACTTGGAATAGACGAACTAGCGTGTATACACTACTTTATCGAAGTGAACCAACACACAAATCTACAAATATTAACTCATAACTTCACTGCTATTCTAGACTTCAGACAAACCTAGATCATGAAATTCAAAGAATAAAATAGGTGTACACAATTAGATTTGGCCCAACCAATATCAGATCATTCAATGATAAGTCATTTCAGGTCCCATGATCCTAATCCAACATTGAATTCAAGGTGCACAAAATATTTCAAATCAAATCACCAACATAGCCCTTGCAACATAAAACATACTTGAGATAGAAATATTCCTTAGAAACCCATTTATCTTCCACACATTGGCATTATAATCTTCTACTCCTTATATAGTTTTTTCGCCTTTCTCAATACCTCAAACCAAAACCACTTAGGACCATGGTATTCTTGGGTAGGATCAAATATTTGTTACTTTGCTCAATATTGTGGGCTAATGCCATGGTATTGACCCTTGGTATTCTCTACTCTTGAAATTCCTTGATTTTCCAACTTGTTTGTGCTTTTTCTCTTGTGGAAGTACATGTATACATATACATGATTTTTGTTCTGTGGACCTGCGTGTATACGCTCTTTCGAATAATTGGACCTACGTATACATCTTATACTACTTTTCACCATCATTTACCTTCAATTCTTTATTCTGATTAGTAGACTTTAGTTCGATCTTCCTATTCTTCTGTACCAATGCCCCGTTACATCTGAATGGATTGGTTACACTATGGGTTGCCTTTCATCAAAACTAAACTAACCTGTGAGTGATTTTCCATCAAGGACAACACTTGTATCATAATGCCAACATTTTTTGCATTAGAGACTTCAAGGTGAGCTTGAAACTAAGTTCACTACATATTCTATTTAATTGAAAAATTTCTAGTTGGGATATACCATACCATATTGACAGTGCCCATGGATTGTGTTTTCCTGATGGAATATGTGCATAAGCTCCAAAACAAAGAAAAATCTTAACATCCTCTTTCCGAATTTGAACAGGAGCAGCAGGATCCTTTTATGTCAATAGACTTTCTTCGCTAGTGACATCTTTGCAAGAAATTTCACTCAGACCATCACAATTTCGTATCGACCTCAATAGATGTTCTTTCCTCTACCAATAGCTTAGAATGGAGTGGCATCTTATATTCTAGAGGGCTTAAAGGAAATATTTTCATTTCAAAGGGTGAGTGCCCCTGTGGTTACTTTTCTTTTGAGATTGATCAAAATGGTAAAGCTAACGATTCTAATCATTGTCAACAAAATGATATGAATGAATCTTCAATAGGAACCCAATTATGTGATATTACTTGTTATGAGTATGAAGCTTCTATTGTACCAAAAGAGACCATTAAAAAAGATTGTATACATTGTTGCTCCAAACAAGTGACCAATAGTATTATGAATTATGTTGGTGTGAGGAGCGTGTATGATATGATGAGGTCACCGGCTAGGCTCCATTCTGGTCATTTTGAAGTTAAGGTGAGTGTTATTTCTTTCATGTTTCACTTCGATATGTAAAGTTTCTTGACTAGAAATTTTATTTCTTCCAAAAAAATTCTCAAATGTGGTTTAGAAGACATTTTCAGATTTTGGAAATATATAAGATGTAATTCCTAACAGATGATTCTATGACTACTAAATAGAATATTTTGGAATGGTTGATGACGTTCTTGGTTCTTGGTCATCTACTCCATATCTCCCTGTATGTTTGAGGTTGTGTTTGCACGTTCTTTTTCTTTAAAAATATTTGCTTGTAAGAAGCCTTTTTATTGGTTTCTAGAATCCGCCTATCTCTTTTGGGCTAAGAGATTTCCTATGTTTCTCTTACATAATGCTTATACCATGAAAGGAAAAAAGTGACAACATCAAGGGTGAAATTCTTAAGTTAAGATATTGCCAACTTTTGGTAACTTAAAAAGAATAAAACCTCTCAAAGTTGTTTTTTTAAGGTAACAAATCTATCGATAATTCAAAACCCCATAACTTCAAAATTAATATATCCACCTATATCCTCTATAAATTCATGGTTAAAATGTTAAAAATAGCAACGAGAAATTCCAATTTAATTTGTCCTTGAATTAAATGCTGAATTAAATCGAAATTCTCATTACAGGAAATTTTAGCTTATAAGTGGCCTCCTAAGGAAAAATAATAAAATAATAGTTAAAATAATAAAATAAGAGTTATGAATTTTAAAGGGAAACGATAAATACATTTTTAATAGTATTTTTGGCCTATACCCTTACATGTTTACTCAAATTTCAAGTGTATGCACTCGTCAGATGCATAATTAAATTCCACATCCAACAAGTATCCATTATGCATACTTTTGAGAATACCCACATTGATAAATATTGTATATACATTAAGAAAACATGTTCAACATGTTTATTTATGTATCTTCAATTTTTATCAATGTGGGCCTTCTCAAAAGTATGAATAATGGGTACTCGTTAGATGTGGAATTTAATTTCACATCCAACAAATGTCAACACTTGAAGTTTGAGTAAACCTATAACGAGATAAGCCAAAAATACAATTAAAAAGGAAAGAGTTTTTCTTCTTTTCCCTCCAAAATGTTTACATGTACCTCTTTTTAAATTTAGAGGACTTTTATTGCTTTACATATTATGACATGGAAATTACATGAAAATTTTATGGGAAATTTTAGGTTAAAGTTTCCTCTAATGATTCTCATAGCAACTTGTAATAGTTAATTAAGTTAAATTGACTTAATTGACTTAGGAAAATCGAGTTGGAAGTGTATCTAGAGTCATGTAGAGTGATCCCTAAATTTTAGGGCCCCAGGTTGAGTTCTTTGGAGTTGTAATTAGATAATTCAATCTAACTGAGTCATAGTCAGTTATGTTAGTTCTAACTATTGGAGGAACTAGTAAAGGTCTAATAGTCGAGTAGTGCACCAATGCATCACCAGTACCACGCCAGTTAACTAAAGATTCACTTATAAATAATTCATGCGTGTGAGTTCAGATGAAGACCGAGTTGTACAGATAGTGCATGCAATCAATTGAGGACCTATGTTTATATTGCACATTTATGTAGAGTAGATTTCCAAATTAAATATGGGTTAATTACTCTAGGGATTATGCAAGGAAGTGCGGGCTTGGAAGGCAATAGGATTGGCTACGTGTACCCTTGAGTTGGCTTGTGAGGTAGAGTTAGATTGTACTAGTGCAAGAATTGTTCAAGACGAACAAGCATTGTATTTTATTTTTATATCTTTTGGTTAATCCAATATAGATAGTCAACGTTTTTAGTAGTTGCTTTCCCTAGAGAAATATTTTGTTATGTGCAATCGATATTCTTCCTTTTCTCCTTATTATTTTCATCGATCAATTTTGGTTGCTGCTAATGATTAGAGTATATTCTTGTCCTGTGTTTTAGCATATCACATAAGCTACTAAATCAACAATAAAAATCTACATGGTATCAAAGCCCAAGACAATATAGAAGAGGATAATTTGAGTTTGTTTTGTAGGGGAAAATAGAATTTGCAAGTTCATACTTTAGAGAAGCCTTATGTAATTCTACAGTTTGTGACTTTAGTATGCCTTGGAGGGAAACTGAAATTACATATTTTGGAAGGAATGGATGGAGGCAATGCTGGAAGACAATGGCCTCAAGGAATTCATAGATCATGGCATTCCTAAGCCTCCAATATCAGATGCTAAAGATCTGGATGGATGGAGAAAGTTTGTGGAAAAAGCAAGAAGAATTATCCTGGAAGGAGTTCAACACCACATTGTCTCAAATCTCCATGGCGAGGATACTCCATACTAAATGTGGAAGGAATTAGCAGACCTGTTTCAAAATAATAGTGACCATAGGAAATTGGCACTAAAGGACGAAGTAAAAAAGATCAAAGTGGAGAAGGGTGACTCTATTCCGAAGTACTTGACCAAGTTAATCCATTGTCGGGGTGATCTTGGAAGTGTCAGGATCACCATTGTTGAGGACGATATGGTGAGCGTAGCTCTTATAGGACTTCCCAAGAGTTGGCACAATTACCAGGACTCTTTCAATGGGAGGGCGAAGCTACTAGATTGGGAACTGTTATGGTCAGATTTGGTATAGGAAGATATTTAGGGGAATACAAAATACGGATCCTCATAAAATACTGATGATGAGGAAAATTGTGCCTTAGCAGGTACACTAAATAAAGGGCAGGGTAAGGAATCCCATTCCAAATCAGATTCGTCATGGTGGAAAGAAGAAGGACATGTTGAAATTCAAGTTTTTTCATTGTCACAAGTTGGGACATTTTGCACAAAGTGTCTACTCTAGAAGGCTAGTAAGAAGCCATCAAGAGAAGTGGCAGGAGGTGACACTCTCTCCTCACAATTTGAATTGGACTTTACCATCATCACATGTATGGTGCCATCGGTGATGGGAGTGTATGGTACCTAGAGAGTGGAGCTTCTTTCCACATGACTGGTAACAAAGAGCTATTCAGTAACTTGGAGGAGAAGCATCTCTAGATGCATATCGATATGGGTGATGATGGGAGGTATAGTGCTACCGAGCTTGGTACAGTTACCTTTCAGAGGGAGTCGTGTGCTACCCTCACTTTGAAAGATGCAATGTATGTTCCTAGTTTGAAGAGGAACTTGGTATCTATTTCCATTTTGGATGATAGTGGCTATGATGTGATCTTTAGTAAGGGAAAAGTGTTCCTTCGTCACATAGCCACGGGACAGGTGAAGAGGATAGGGGTTCCAGTGAAGAATCTCTACAAGTTGGAGGTACAAGATTGTGTTTCCTTGAGCATGAAAGCAGAGAAGGTGCAGAGCTGAGACATCAGTGAGTTGTGGCATAGGCGGTTGGGTCACTTGCATCATGGCACTTTGAAAATCATGTAGAAAAATTCGACCAGTCTTCCCAAAGGGAAAGTAGAGCAAGTTGACACATGCACAAAGGATGTACTTTGGGAAAATACACCAAAATTTCCTTTCATGAAAAATATAGTCGAGCATAGGTGATCCTCGATCAAGCCCATTCAGATGTGTGTGGACCATTCTCAACAACATCCACGACCAAGCACAACCATTATGTTATATTTGTTGATGATTTTTATCATATATGTTAGATCTTCTTCATGCATAAGAAATATCAAACTTTTGTAAAGTTTTGTGAAATTAAAGAATTGGTTGAGAAAGATAATGGCAAGAAGGTTAAATCTCTTGGGAGTGATAACGATGGAGAGTATGTATCGAATGAGTTTAAAAATGTATGTGCAGAAGAAGGAATTTGATGAGAGTTGATAACACCTCATAATCTACAGTAGAATTGGGTGGTTGAAAGGAAGAAAAAAATCATTGTAGGGGCAAAAAAAGTGATTTTGCATGATTAGGGCCTAGCGCTATGCTTGTCAGTTGAGGCATGCAACATAGCTATTTATTTGCAAAACAGAAGCCCTCATTGAAATCCTTGGGATGAGTACACCAGGAGAGGCTTTTTCAAGGAAGAAACCTGATGTGCGTCACTTTAGGATTTTTGGTTCATCATTATACTTCCATGTAACCAAAAACGCATGGAAGAATCTTGAGCCAACAACAGAGTTGGGGATATTGGTGGGGTACATAGATACAACTCATAATTATCAGGTGTACTTGTCGACCAACAAGATGGTAGTGGTTTGTAGGGATATAAAATTTGAGTAAGAGAATGCCATGAGATGTTTCCTTGAGAGTGAGCTTCAGCTACATGTGGTTGAGGAGATTTTAGCTCCTAATTTGGAACATCAGATTGATGTGGAGAAGCCACATGCAAAGGATCAGGGAGTGGAGACACCCACTCATGGAAAGTCTTCCAGAGATGGGAGAAAGCAGACCAGAGAGGCTAACAAATTATTGCATGATGCGAGAGATAATATGGGAGCACCCACATCATGGTACATGCACAAGAGGTCACCAGAGAGGTACAATAGATACATGGCTCTTATAAGCATATGTGTTGAGACTAAGCCATCCTCTTTTTAGGAAAAAATTTAGCTACTAGTTTGGGTTGATGAGATGGTTGAGGAATATGACTCCACTATCAGGAATAGTCTTTGGGATGTGCTCCCAAGACTGGTGGAAAATTTAGTGGTGAGTTCTCAATGGCTTGACAAGGTAAACGAAGCAGCGGATGGTAGTGTGGAGAAACACAACACTAGGTTTGTGCCCCGAGGATTTTCTCAGGTGGAGGGGATTGATTACGATGAGACCTTTTCTCCTATTGTAAGGTACTCATCAATAACATCCATTTTGGCATTGTCAATACATATGGGATGGAAGATACATCAGATGGATGTAAAGATAGACTTACTTAATGGCATGATTGAGGAAGAGGTGCATATTGAGAAACCTGAAGGTTTTTATACCTTCAACTGAGAGTCACATGTGTTTCGACTCAATCGAGCGTTGTATGGGCTGAAAAAGCAACTCATGCTTGGTATGCGAGGATCTATAGCTACTTCACCAAGTTGGGCTTCACCAAAAGTGAAGCGGATGAAAACCTTTACCATATCGTGGTTGAAGGTAAATTTTTCATTGTTGTTTTATATGTCGATGATTTTATTCTGACATGTGATGATAAGTTCATTAAGTATTACAAAGAGGACCTTGAAAGAGAGTTCAAAATGAAGGACTTGGGGCTCATACACTACATTCTAGGCATGGAAGTATGGAAAGGTGATGAGGATTTTTTGTCTCTTAAAGAAACTATGCCAACAAGACACTAAAAAGGTTCAACATTGTGAAAAATAAACCCATGGATATTCCTCTAGCAGGTAACTAGAGGAAGGAGGCTGCTACTTTTGGTGAAGTAGTGGAAGCTACTATTTAAAGGAAGCTTGTGGATTCACTCATGTATTTGATGAACGCACGATCGAACATGTGCTATGAGGTTAACTAACTTAGTCAAGCGATGGTTAAGCCAATCAAGTTGTATTGGAAGGTAACCAAGCATGTGTTGAGATATATCAGAGGCACTACTCAGTATGGTTTACAGTACATATGAACAAAGGGAGTGAAGCTTCAAGGCTTCACCAATGCATGTTAGGTAGGGAGTCCATCCAACAGGAAGAGCAAATCAGGAAGGTTCCTCAGTATTGGGTCAACAATTGTTTCTTGGTACAAAGGGAAACAAAGATCAGTTGCACTCAGTTCAGTAGAGGCATAGTAAATCAATGCTAGTCAAGTAGCTTATGAGGCTATATGGATGAGGAATATTTTGGTTGGTTTGTTTGGTCAGCAGATGGATCCAACTCTGATTTACTGTGACAATTAGTGTTGTATCAAAATCTCTGAAAATCTAGTTTTCCAAGCATATTGATATCTGGTATCATCATCTTTGAGATTGTTCAGAGAGGATAATTATGTTGTTGTGGTACATTCCCACAGAGGAGCAGGATGCAAATATTTTGACAAAGGCATTCTCAAGAAGAAAATATGAGTTTCACAAAGATGGGAAAGGGGTAGCTCATAATCCCTTTCTTATTTAAAGGGAGTGTTAAAAATAGGAACAATAAATTCCAATTTAATTTGTCCTTGAATTAAATTTTGAATTAAATCGAAATTCTATTCTCATAGAAAGTTGTAATAGTTAATTAAATTAAATTAAATTGACTTAATTGACTTAGGAAATTCGAGTTGGAGGTCTATCTAGAGCCATGTATAGTGATCGCTAAATTTTATGGGTCCATGTTGAGTTCTTTGGATTTTAATTAGATTACCTAGTCTAACTGAGCTATAGTCAGTTAAACTAGTTCTAACTATTGGAGGAGCTAGTAGAGGTATAGTAGTGGAGTAGTGCACCGGTGCATCAACAATACCACACCAATTAACTAAAGATTCAGTTATAAATAATTCATGCATGTTAGTTCAGATCAAGACCCAGTTAAGGTTAGAGTTGAGGGACAATGTACTGTCAATTGTATAATTTTATCAGTTGTATAGATGGTGCATGTAATCAGTTGAGGACCTATTTTTGGATCACACAATTGTGGAGAGTGGATTTCCCAATTAAATATGGGTTAATTCCTTTATGGATTGTGCAAGGAAGTACGGGCTTGGCAGGCAACAGAATTGTCTAAGTGTTGGCTTGAGTTTCCTTGTGAGGCAGAGAGTTAAATTGTACTAGTGCAGGAATTGTTCAAGACGAACAAGAATTTTATTTTTTTCTCATATCTTCTAGTTAATGCAATATAGATAGTCAGGGGTTTTAGCAATTTCTTCCCCCAAAGAAATATTGTGTCATGTGCAATTGATATTCTTCCTTTTCTGCTTATTGTTTTCATCGAACAATTTTGGTTTTCGTTGAAGAGTAGAGTAGGTAATTTTCTTGTGTTTTATCATATCACATAACTTATTGAATCTATAGTAAAAATATATATAAACCCCATAAATGAAAATTAATGAATCCATATATGTGCTTTATAAATGCATGGTCATCCCATAGGGCTTCGTTATTTCAGGTTTTCTCACCTAGTTATAGGAGCCTAATTATTTGAGTTATTATTAATGGAATTGTGTGGATCTTGTAAATAGGAAGAAAATGAAGAAATATCTCACATAGATGATTATATTTTAGATAGAAATGGAGATGACTCCAGTCAACGTGATAATTGTGAAGTATCGAGCAGTGGTTGTTTTGAAGAGGTTGAACAACTTAGTCTGGATTCTGTCTTGGAATCCCATTTTGAGGACATTTTAGCCTTTAAAAATACATATGTTACTATCCAGAGTAAGTTCTAAAGCCATCATCAAAATATTTTTTCTCGTTTTACTTTCCATGCAAATTTTGTTTATTGTTTTTATGGGTATTTTTTTTAGTTCTTTCATATTTTTACCAGTTTGAGCATGAAAATTTTTGTGTTAATGGAAGATAAAAGTGTTTCAATTTTCCTCAGAATATTAAAAATACAAAATTTTATTTAGCTGATTGGTAAGTTTTTCTCGACTCTTCATTGAAACTTTCAATTTTGTGGTGTGCAAGAAGGAGAAAAGAATATAAATAATGGTTGGCAAGGGTGTCAGATCTTAACTAACCCCTCTTCTCCTACTTGTGTTGGTTGTTATAAGTATTCGTAAATAATTTACTCCTTTATCATTTGGATAGAATTTTATATATGTTTAATTTGATGCATGGATGATGGAGGTTCAAGTGGCATAGGGTCGAATGTGTAAAACCCCAAGTGGTAAGATCAAAGGGTATTGCGTGAACAACACTAAATGAAAAAATGTTTGTTGAACTGAGGGATTTCCAATTACAGTTTGTAATTTCCATGTGGCTAGGACAAATTTATATTGTTACAAGCCCTACCCTTCATCTGTAGGAGATGCTACTCCTAATAGTAACCATTGTTATTGTCAAAGTGTAGTTTAGGTGTATTTTCGACCACTTGTGGAGAATAAATGTCACGAGTGTTCTTTGGGGACACTCTAAACTAATGTCATCTTATTGCTTAGTGTGTCATACATTCTTGTTGAAAATGAAATTATAGTCAAAGCTTTAATATGACATTGTTAAGCGGAAAAAAGAATGAGATTTTTGTCTTTTTTTTCAAAATATTGTCATTTTGTCTTCATGTGAAAGTAATTATTAAAGATATTATGTATATGTAAGGCTCTTTTGTGCATTTTTGGAAGGTTGGATACTTTATTTTGCACAAGGGATTTAAATTTGTTTGGGATTGAATTTGTATCATTTTAATGATAATTATTCATCCCCTTAAGTGATTAGTGGTTTAAAAGCCTTGTAATTTCATTAACTACATAATTAAATTTATTACTACATACAATGAATTAGCTGAAGTTGATTTTTGAACTTTGTTTCTTAATCAAATAAATTTTAATTACAAAAATTAATCAAAAAAATTCTTATATATATAAATATTCCAATCGTAAATATAATATCAACATGAAATATATGTTTTCCATTAATCATGTTGGATTTCCATGCACAATGCTAAAACAAAAAAAAAATGTAAAGAAAAGCAAGCGCAATGACATTGCCACCACGTGGCTCTTTTCTCCAAAATAAAATAGCCTAATCATCTTATTTATAGAGGGATTAAATATATATGGATTTTTAGCCCACAGAGTTGTTAAATAGTAACTTTTCATTGGTCCCATATTTTCCAGAGTTTAGTTCATAGTAGATGTCCATTACATGAAGTATTTCATCCATATTTTTTATAAAAAGGGTGTTTATCTAGTGAAATGAACACCCCCTATGATGAAATAGTCAACAAGAGCCCATGGTAATACATGTATTTGGGAGGGGCTACTTAAATAAATAGCTTCACTTCTATTCGTAGAGTCAAAATAGGACTATGGTACATGGATGAGAGAGACCCTCCAATATGCTCTCAATCTATAACCTACTAGAACTATCACATCATTAACTACTAGTCATTATGCTTCATTGTTAAGCTCCTTCTATATATGGATAAGAGATTGGGATGGAATTTGGAAACAATATCGCATGTAGTTCTTACTCTTGCTTGATGGAAAATATCAATAAATCTGGAGCCACCAGAAATCTAACCTAGAACCACTTATGAGTGCCCATAGGTTGTCAAATCTCTAATGTGATATACCAAGCAATATCAAGAATTGTGCACACTATGATGAAATATGCTTTATTGTTGGTGGAACTTCCATAAGTCCATATTTTAAAGATAATGTCTCACTAGAGATTATTAAGAGCCATCCTCTACTGTTGTTGAGTCTCATGTTCCCTTGAGAGGCACCATCAAAACATATTCTAGAGATTTTCAAATTTTATTTCGAAGGTATGGTAGTGAAAGGAAGCCTTGTCTTTGGTGATGCAAATGATGAGTTAATTCTCTCGTTCAACATGTAGAAATGTTGTAAACATTTGGAGGTTTATTTTAGAATACACCATTGTTTTGAGCTACGAAAATTGAACAGATCACCTCTAGAACCAAAATTTGATCTTCTTTTATTCAAGATGTAGTCCATTCATTTAATTCCTCAATGTTATCTCCAATCCATTGTTGTTGCATATTACATATTCTATGAGTGATATCCCATATCTCGTTAGCGATATGATAGTGAATCAAAAGGTGATATCATGATTTTGTGTTATTCCCTTAAGAGCGCATGTGTTGGGACTTGTCCATCATATTCTTCTAGGCATGTACAGGTAGGGATTACACCCTTGATTTGAGATGTGGGGCCCCAACCTTGGTTGTATATAGTGGTATTTCATCTAAAGGGTCTATACTTGTGCTTGAACACCTTATTTGGTGCAAACATATCCATAAATATTCATCAATTGATATTTTTATCATCATATAGGTCAATTTATATGTTATTTTATATACATGCATATAATCAATCTTCCTAAAACATGGTTGATATTTGTGTGCCTTATACCATTAAATGCCATAAATCTTCGTGATATGTGCTTGAGTGTGGGTTGATTAATTGCATTATGGGAGGACTAATATTCATCTACAATGTAAATGAAAAGAGGAAAGGTGCATTGTAGAATACATGTGGGTCATAAGAGAGCCATCGTGTCACTATACTGGGGATATAAATATAAATGGGTGTAAAAAATGTTAATGAAAAAAATCGATGTATACAATATCTAATGAAATTAGAGCCTTTTTAAATTGGGAAGGTTTATTGGGTTCGTACTGGTAAGGGGTTAAATAAAGTGATTTTCATAGGTATTTTCCAATACATAGTAAAATTAAGGGTATTGTTTAGTATGCCATGAATGCAAGTGATATGTCAAAGGTTCATTGAGTGAAGCCCCAATGAAACCCTCATAGTGGAGATTTCACGTTTCCTAATATATTTTAGTAAATTTTTTGTGATTAATTTTCAAGTGGAATATCCATCATAGTTGATAGATCACATAACCTCTTACAGGGAAACACATGCTCTAAGAATTGGGCCTACTGAAGCTACACACACACACACTTTTTATTGTTATGTATATACATAAATAATCAAATTCACAATTATAGGAATCATTTAGCAATCTATAGAATATTGTATACTAGTTATTTACCTACAATTTCATAATCCTTAAAATATTTCAATATAACATATTTAGAAGTTATGGAAACATGTAATTTAATAAATTAAATACATACTTAGACAATATAAATTTCCTGCCCACAATGACTCCATTTCTATTGGTCATTTAGTGGTCCTATCCTACCCCCTATAACAATTCTACAATATTCTTAATAAGGCTTTAAAAGTCCCTTAATCAAGGTAACAATACCCTTTTCAAAATGAAAAAAATATCTTAAATTATAACCAATATAACAACTACAATGAATCTATTTTAGCTCACCTTGACCTTATCTACCATCTTATCCATTCATTTTTAAATGCTCAATTACAATAATTATACAATAAACTTAATAATGATTATTCAGGAACTGTTACACATTATTTTGTCACACCTCCTATGCTTCCATGTGACATACCCCGGAGTTCCAAAAACATGACCATAATGCAGTGTACTCATTCATATATGCAGCTCACATCCTCCCTCAGACATTGATTGGAAAATTCCTTGAGCTTCTCCTAAAGAAAATAGCACTTAAACCCTAATTTGAGAGTCATCGCTCTTATGAGACTGAAAAATTCAATGGTCGCCTATTGCATTATACTCAACCCGTGATGGCATCACCTTGTTTACTTGTATACCTACGATTATCCAACAAATGAAAATTTCCCAAAGAGGAGGAGAAGGTTCATGATCTAGAAGCTTCCAAAGAGGTGAACTGGAGGTTGTTCAACATAGATGAGGTCAGGTTCTCCAAACTTCACCTCTTGGTCTTATCCTATGAGCTACTTCCTTGAGATGTGGGCCTACTCCTATCTTTTGAGAGATCCTAACTCCCTTTCCCTCCCTATATATTCGTCATCGCCTATTCCCAACTAGTTGTTCTATGTCTATTTTCAACCTTATGCTAAGATTGTGCCTATATGCTACTCATTTGGATTGGAGAAGGAGTGCTTGGAGATATTATCTTGGACTTGGACATTCATTCAATGAAATCCTATCAGCATCAAGGCTTGGTTGTATGCTTCCCCTTCTTTTCTATTAATATACAACTGTTGCTTCATTTTCCATTGATGTGTATGATCATGTATCATCTATCTTAACATTCCTTGATCAGTTAAGTAGGTCTATTTTGAATATTCTATTTGTATTTGCATGCCTTGTTGTGTCTTGATCTCTTGTGCAGGTGCATAAACAACGTGAGCAGCAGGAACGATCATGTGATGCAAGTAATTAAAGGTCTTCAACAAAGGAGATTGAGATAGCATCAAAATGAGGTGGGCCATCTTCTTCATCTCTCATTTTAGTTTTAACTTAGGAAAGTGTCTAGTAGATTGTCATTTAGGTTGTTATTCCCACTCATTGGGCTAGAGGGATCGTCTCTGTCCGCATAGAGGATTTACCTAGACAAAAAAATGGCGACTCTACTGGGGAAGCTTTATCCTTTCCCTTCAATCCTTCATCCTGCTTTTGTGTTGAATTTGACAAACCATTTGTTTTCAGGCTTGTTTCTTTGTTTGTAAATTTTTTCACTTACTGGTGATTGTGATCTGAATGGAAATTGGCATCAACCCATGGTACTCATCCACCCATACTATTCATCGACCCATCGAATTTATCCATGGTATTGTAAATGGCATCCGCCCGTGGTATTGTAAAATCCACCCATGGTATTCATTCACCCATGGAATTGACCCATGGTATTGTAACTGAAAAATACTATAAGTGAAAAGTCATATTTTGTAAAAGGACAGATTGTCTGCCATAATGTAGCCTTTACAGTTCAAAGGCAGGTAGCCACACATCTCTTCTCAGAGATAAGCTACCATCGCCCTAGCTGGTTTATTTCCACTTGGGTTTTAATAAAAAAGTTTCTTTGTGGTTTTGTTTATTGGTCTTTCTCATATTTTTCTTATGGTAATTAAAATTTTTCAGATCTTGGGGGCCTTTCCGCCAAGATCCATTGCAAGTTTTCAGATCTTGGGGGTCTCTCCTCGTAAGATCCATTTCAATCTTTTAGATCTTGGGGGCATCCTCCCAAGATCCCACTCCATTTTAGTAGGCACCTAATTCACATTCATTAGTTTCAACATAGCAGCATTCGGCTTGGGTTATTTGGAGACGTGCCCTCCCACCCCAAGCTATGTAGGCACCTACTACTTCATCAGCAACCAACATCATGGTTATGGGTCAACCGCATAAAATCCTTGTCATCGAAGTCCATTTGCTAGACCACACACTATCAGAATCACAGTTGGTCACAAGCATTACAGGGTATCTCTATCCTCGGATCTTCGTTTATCAGGGTTTTGGGTTAACCATATAAAACCCTTATCTTCAATGGCTCTTCATATTCAACAAAGGCTTCGCAGGAGGGAACTTTACGCAATGGGGATCATTGCTTCTTAAGGAGGGAGGAATGATTCGAATGGAAATTGGCATCAACCCATGGTACTCATCCACCCATATTATTCATCAACCAATGGAATTTACCCATGGTATTTTAAATGGCATCCGCCCATGGTACTATAAAATCCACCCATGGTATTCATTCACCCATGGAATTGACCTGTGGTATTGTAACTGAAAAATACTATAAGTGACAAATCACATTTTGTAAAAGGACAAATTGTCCACCACAATGTAGCCTTTACAGTTCAGAGCCATGTAGCCGCCACATCTCTTCTCAGAGATAAGCTACCATTGCCCTAGCTGATTCATTTCCACTTGGGTTTTAATAAAAAGGTTTCTTTGTGGTTTTGTTTATTGGGCATTCTCATATTTTTCTTCTGGTAATTTCAATTTTTCAGATCTTGGGGGCCTTTCTCCAAAGATCCATTGCAATTTTTCAGATCTAGGGGGTCTCTCCTCGCAAGATCCATTTCAATCTTTTAGATGTTGGGGGCCTCCTCCCAAGATCCGGATCAGATTGCCTGAAGGCTCTTAGTTTTTGTTGATCTTGAAGACTTTTTGGTTTTTTCTCATACTTCTCGACCATCATGGTTTTCTTCCTGATAGTCACGATGACATCACAAATGTTTTAATTATAGTCATGCTATCATTGTTTTTCCTATGATATGTGAGATGATCCGAGTCTTTAAATAAAATTAGGATCTTTATACTTGATTTCAATATTTTTCCTTCCGAAAATGGTTTCTTAGTGTGATTATAATATCTTCGTCTTGGTTGACATATTTGTCTAACCGCAACTGTATCTTAATTTGATTTAAGTGTGTTTGAAGCTTCCTTTGCTTTCTAAGGTTTGTAGGGTTTCTATGTGACCCTTTATTCACTTATTGATATGTTCTGCAGATATAAGTTACCCTTGTTCAAATAGTTTTTTTGCGTCTGGAAATATTTTTCAAGTCACTTTTGTTTCTTTGTTATAAAGTTGTTTTCATTAGAGTTGAATCAAGTAGACAATTTGAAAGTCACTTTAGTCCCATTAGCAAGCAATAGATTACAAAATTGTTTGTTTTGATTGAACTGGAAGAAAGTGCTTGTTGTTATTCTTATGTTTTGTAAAGTTAAAGCATATAACATTTAAGTATTTTCGAAAAATTTCTTGCATTCAAATCAAGAAGTGAAAGATTTTTTCATGATTAGTAAATTGTTTGCATTTCCCTTTACTTTTTGCATTCATTTGCAATTGATTGAATTCAAGTGAAAGGAAAATCATTATTTCATCTTTAGTGAAAAGGAAAAAGATTTTCAATTCCAAGGCATTGCATTTGTTAGTAGAATGAAAGATTAGATTTTATTTTTACATATTGCACTGAAAATAATTGTATTGATGTTTTTTGGGTGTTTGATGCATTTATTGGTTGTTTCTCTTCCTTTGTTAGAATGGCCTTCATCAAATGAAAAGTTTCATTTTCATCATTTAGTTTCATTCTAGGAACAGGGGACATCGTTGACCCCTCAAAACTGAAACTTAATTCAATATTAACTTAAAATTTATCTCGATTAACCTAAGGAGCATTTGTCACTAAATGTAAATTTTTAGAGGTCTAGGCTAGAGACGTGCTCTGACATCTTAAAACATAGCAGTTTTCATTAACTGCCAGCACTATATCCCTAGGGTGAAATCTTGCCTAGTATGGAAGTATATAGAAGATTCTCCAGTACTTTCGGGTATATCGGAGGAGCTTCAGTATGCAAAGTATATAGTAATGCTCTCATCGAACAATTTTTCATTAGACAATTCTAACATGGACTTTTGCTCCCTGTACCATCGCATATATATTGGGAGACCCCATTAGGTTTCTATCCTTTAGGTATAGGTAACTGATTCAGCCACCTTATAAACGTGATACACCAAACACATCATTCAAAGAGATTGGCCATTGCACATTAAGTCCTTTGATTCGGATGGGATGTATATTGTGATTCATGGATACATGGTAATCCTTATTGCCTAGAGTTTGCCAATTTTGATTTATTTGTTATTTTGTGTCAACAACATTAACTGCCAACGATAACATGTCGAACCCATGTAGTTTCTCCTTGGCCCAATATTGAGTAAATCATTCTAAATTTTATTTTTAATCATCCCTCAATGAATATCCCCTCATTTTTCTGCTCTTAAGAGAAAATCATCATGGCCGAAACATTGAGTTCACCCCAAAGTTCCCCTTCACTGTATGATACTGAAGGATCTTCACAAGGAGTTCACATACAACTTCCTCAGTCACTTGAATCTCAAGGTTTTAAACTTGGGATTGTCCAAAGAATTCAAAACCTTTCTTCTCATCCACCACCTTCAGTTTCCTTTTCACCTCATGAATCTGATTCGGAAACCCCTAAGAGTCCACATAGGTTTGTCTTATATCTGCCAAATCCGTTATTTGATCCTCTTGTGATATCTCCTCAACGTCCTTACAGTCCTTATGATTAGCCTGGTGTTCCTTTGGAGTTATTCCTCGTGCATATAAGATTCCTCCTTGCCAATTATTTCCACCCATGGATTCAGAAGGTGAGATCCCAACCTCTTCTCTGGGTCATTCGTAAGTTTCCACTACTCATACTTATGTTGATGATGAACAAGGGTATGAATTTCCTCTAGAAGACTTTCCTTTTACAAAAAAATTCCCATCTCGCACACTTCCTGAAACCAATGGGCATATGTATCAACCTCGTTATACAACCTTCGCTGAGTTAGTTTCAGGGACTCCTATTGCTTCATCTTTGTATCAAAATCCTATATGGTCTTCAAATTCCATGCCTACTACTAGTCTTTTTATTCCAAACATGACCTCTCAAATTTTTGTACAAACTTCTATCACATCAATTTTGTTTAACATATGATTCCATCATAATCTATATCGTTGTTTCAATCATATATTCTGGTAAAACCAACTGTTTCAGATCAAGTTTAAGTTAGTTCTTCCACCCCTCCATCACGTGGATAGAATGTACCACAAAATGGGGGATAAAATTCGAACATTCCTCTTGTGTTAGGTGAAACACATGTGAGTGGATTACAAAATCACATGGTTGGAGTCAATCAATCTTATTCTGGTGGTATTCCTAACCCTGTCAGTCCATCTAGGTCGGGTAATATCCAACATCAACAACCTTATATTGCTTAGATTCCACTCCAACAAGCTTATGTTACATATGGTTCAGAAGCCTTGGTCAATCAATCTTACGTTCCATAAGCAAGTTCTTATGTCTAGCCTAGTCAATCCACTATTCCTGGTGGATATGGTCAGATCCAATTTAGAAATTACCAATATTCACATGGTATACCCCAAGGAACTCTCTAACAACCCTTGCAGCAGCAAGGGTAGCCGTTACAGTAGCAGGGGTAGCCTTTATAGCTGAAAGGGAAACCTTTGTAGCAACGGGGGAAACCTTTGCAGTAATATCGACAGCCTTTGCAATAACAAATTCATTTTTTTCAGTAGCCTACTCAACCTGTGTATCCACAAGGCCAAACTTTGCAGCAGAAAGGTTAGCCTATACAACAACAAAGTCAACATTTGTAGTAGCAATGTCAACCTCCACAACAAGCTCAATATGTATATCAACATGGTCTACCCTTGCAGACATAACGTTAACCCCTACAACAACAGGGTCAATCTCTTCATGTCCAAGGTCAATAGGTGCAACAACCTTACAACCCATATGCTGCATATACTACTTACCAATGGCCTATGGTAGGTAAATATCAAACCTATCCTGGACAAAATCGACCTTATGGTCAAGGTACCTTTTAGTGGGGGAAAAATCAAGTTCCCTATGGTAAAAATCCTCCGTTGTGGGGGAAGAATCCTTACCACAAAGGTTGGAACCCATAGTTTGGGCCTCCTCAAAGGCCCTACATGCCACTCAATCTGAAATTTCCATTTTTCACCATGTTGGAACTGCCTGACGTCTTAAGACTCACAAATGATCCTATCCTTTATTCGCCTTACTAGCCTCCAGTTCCAACTAAAGTTCCAAGTGATTGCCCTAAATTTGAACGAAAACCTAAAGAGGACACACAAGACCATGTGATGACATATCACTTATGGTGATCTTAAAATTATTATGTTGACAATTACATCCATCTTCTCCTCTTTCACAAAACCTTAATAGGTGCTGCCGCAAAATGGAATGTCAAGTTACCTCGAGGTACCTATGTTAACTTTAACTATTTATCTATGGCTTTCCTCACCCACTTCCAGTTGCCATTTTGTTATGAAATTAGTACTCATTTGCTAACATCTCTTAGGAGAGATATCATGATGCACATTTCCAATGATATCCACGAATGGAGACGTAATTGTCACCTCATCAAATTCGAGATTCTTGATGAGTTGTTAACTGAATGGTTCACAAAATCATTCATAAATGAGATTGCTAATGATATAGAAATGGGTGGTTGTGTTACTGAGGACCAGGATATTTCTTGCGCATAGTATCTAGAATTAGTCTATTCCCAATCTAGCACATTATATGAAATGTTTCCTAATACTCCAAGACCATATTCAGATTTGGCAGCTTCAAAATCTCCCTATGTACCACCAGTTGATGGTATAACTGGATCAATGTTCGAGACACTAGTTCCAACCATCCTTCGAAAAATTCATCAAATATTTGTAAAATCTCTGAGGTCCATGCTGTTTAGTCTGTTGGAGCATATAAGGCCTCAAAAGTTAAGAAAAGGGTTAACGTAAAGCCAAAACAGATACTCCAAAATAGGATCCACCCAAATCATCTGTTGATGATGCTTCCAAGCGAACACCAAAATATCCTTTCCTCATTTTTGAGGAAGACCATTACACCAAGAATTGTCCCCGACATGTTGAAGTTAATAGTTTATTGAAAGGGAACCTAAGTGTTTTGAAAGAACCTTTTCCATATCAACAAACTTAGTTGGTAGACCAACTGCAATCCTCTGCCTCCTCTGGTTCCTAATTTTTCGTGACACAAGGTTCGTCACCTATTTTGATTGCTACTCAATCAAAGGACTATCAAACCTCGCAAAAGTAGATAGTGGAGAAATGAATCTGCAATCTGACCACCTCCCAAGGGTGTGCTTCAAAAATCATCTTATAATCTGAATGTTATAGTTTCATAGCATTACAATATAGTCGACGATTTAACTCAAATTCCTTCACCGATGTCTTCTTTGGAATTTCTCCAAACATGTCCAATACACGATTGATCCTGCTGATTAGAGTTTAATTAACTTTGATCTTCAAAACCATGTTCGCTGTCTTCCTCATCAGATTGATTTTTTGATTCAAGTTATCATTAAAGGAAAGACGATCCATCGAAATGTTATTGATGAAGGTGCTTCTAGCCGCATCATGTATCTTTCATGCTGGAAGACCATTGGCTCTCCTCCACTCAATCAAAGCCTGAACACTTTGGAGGCCATTGATGATAAAGGCTCCTATCCATATGGTATTCTCACAAATTTCCCTATCACATTGGAAGGAAAGACCATTGAGCTAGAAGTGGAAGTTATAGACATGAATATAAATTACAACCTTCTTCGCAGGTGAAGTTGGACCCATGCTATGTTTTGTGTCATTTCTTCTTGTTCTGGACCCTTCATTTTCCTCATGAAGGAAAAATTGTCACTATCAACCAACTGTCTTTTTTCTCTTCCAATACATCAAACGGAAATGTCCAATATGTGGGAAAAATTTAAATTCCTTATGAGAGTGTGGGGGTAGGTATTTTAAATATTCTTCTTTAATGGGTAACTTTTCTCTCCCACCTCCAAATATCACTTTGATCAATATGATCTATGTTTCTACATATCCTTGGATTATTCCTACACCATATTAGATTGATTCATTTGGTGTGATCCAGATTTAAACATTAATGCAAAAAATTACAGAGATAACCATACACATAGATATGCAGTGGAAATAATACTTCATTTCATTAATGTAAAATACTGAAATATGCTTACAAACAGTAATGGGAATAAACCAGCTAGGGCGATGGTAGCTTATCTCTGAGAAGAGATGTGGTGGCTACATGCCTCTTAACTGTGTTACAATGAGGCTCAAAGGCCTATTTATTTTCTAGAAACAATGGAAAACCCTTAACATTCCAAAACCTAACCCTAGAAGATGAAACACCGAATTGTGGGCCCTGTTTGGGTAAATTGGTACATCAATTTCCCGGGGTCTTAACTTTGGCATACGATCTCCATTTGACACGTACAATAGCTCGTTAGAAAGAACTATCCGAGAACTACCACTTTAGGAAGGGAAACATCAATCCATGGACCCATGTTGCCCCCAGATTTCCTAAAAAACGTCATTTAGGGCCTCAAAACAGCTCCAGAAGTTCAGGACCTGAAAAACTGCTAACAATAGTAAGTTGTGCTACAATTAACGAAACTGAAAATGCTGAGAGAAACAATGGTGGGGGTCTAGGTGGACTTGGCAGGTGGCCACCAAGATCCACCTGGATCAGAGGGTACTTATATAGCAAACAAGTTTTCATATAGAATTTGATCATCCACCATTCCTTCTTCATATGTAGGCAAATTTACTCAAGACAAAAAGTCAACAACAACATTTTCTTTGCCAGGCTTAACAACAATGGTCAAATCAAACTACTGCAGTAAAAGCAACCATCTAATAATGCGAGAATTTACATATGGTTTTTTCATTAAATATCTAATTGTAGCATGATCAGTGTGTACAAAATTTTGATATCCTATGATATAATGTCTGAATTCGTTCAAGGAATGCACTACAGCTAGGAGTTCCTTCTCGATTACTGTGTAGTTTAACTCTGCCTTTGACAAATTTTTACTTATAAAGTATATGGTGTTAGTGTCGGTCTTAAGCCCTCCATCAGCGATCAATAGCTCTTTGCATATGCATAGTTAGGTGTCTCACCAGTGTCAATTTTGCATCCCACTAGGCATGCCATAACACTGAATGGAGGAGCAGGTCTTTGTTCCCTTCTTGGCTTTACTGGATGAGGTCATACTACAATGTAATTGAGTCATACTTGTGGTTATTTTTGTCTTGAGGTCCCAGGTCTTAGGTCTAGGGTTTTGAGTCAAAATCATATCAAGGTCATGAGTCAAGGTCAGTGAGTGCCCAGCAAGCCAACGGGAGGTATGTATATATGCTTCATTGTTATTTTCATCAGCTACAGATTATTTCATGCCTTGGATTTAAAAACCCTGTTTTTAAGTCCAAGGTCATGTCAAATTTGTAAAAAAAATAAAGAAATTCTCAGAAGTTTGCAAAAGTGTCGGCAACAACCTTGGTTCCTTCTCCACAGTCCATCAGATGGTCAACCTACAAAAAGAACGGAGTCCAACGCATCAAAGGAGCTCATTTCAGGACAAAAAGACTCCAAACAGTGTGAAAAAGAAAAGCAAATTGAAAACATTAGAAAGTGGGTTCTAAAGTTAAATTTTTTTTTTTTTTTAAATGACCCTATAAAAGCTAAAATCCCTCTTTAGTCACTCTTATTGTGCAATTGAGAAAGAAAATTTTCATGCTAGAGGCAAAGGAGG
>APFE030086762.1:26603-58772 GCA_000404065.3 Pinus taeda
AAATATGCTTACAAACAGTAATGGAAATAAACCAGCTAGGGCGATGGTAGCTTATCTCTAAGAAGAGATGTGGCGGCTACATGCCTCTCAACTATCTTACAATGAGGCTCAAAGGCCTATTTATTGTTGAGAAACAATGGACAACCCTAAACATCCAAAAACCTAACCCTAGAAGATGAAATGCCAAACTGTGGGCCTCGTTTGGGTAAATTGGTACGTCAACTTCCTGGGGTCGTAACTTTGGCATATGATCTCCGTTTGGCATGCACAATATCACGTTAGAAAGATCTATCTGAGAAATACAACTTAGGGAAGAGAAACATCGGTCCATGGATCCATGTTGCTCCCAGTTTTCCCAAAAAACGTCGTTTAGGGCCTCAAAACAGCTCTGAAGTTCAAGACCCAAAAAACTACTAAAAATAGTAAGTTGTGCTACAATTAAGGAAACTGAAATTGATGAGAGAAACAATGGTGGGGGTCCAAGTGGACTTGGCAAGTGGCCACTAATATCCACCTAGATCATTCCTTCCCCCTTAGGAAGCAATGGTCCCCATTGCATTGAGTTCCTCCATGAGATGAGGAAACTTCTGTTAAACTTGGTCCGTGGTGAGCCACTTGCCTTGGTGAAGGAGTTGGCCTTCTTTGACAACTCAATATAGTTGGATATTTTGTTAGTGAGTGTTCTTGATCTATGTGTCCATGATCCAATCAGTTGCAGCTTGTTCCATGCAATCTAGATTTAATTTTGTGGGTGTGAACTATTCTGCAATGTCGAATGTGTCTAGTAATGGTGGAAAGTATGGTCAAAGGCGGTCCACATTGAACACTGGGTGCAAGCCAAGGAATGGGGGAATGTTGAGCTCAAATTCATTGTCTCCCATAGCCTTAGTAATGGTGTAAGGACCATATCGGAGTGGTCTCAATTTCTGATAGGCTCGAGTAACGCGTTCCTTTTGCAAATGCAACCATACTTTGTCCCCCACCTAAAACTTGTGTGGCACCCCATGTTGATCATGTCACTGCTTGTACTTGTCATTTGATTTCTCTAGAATGTCATGGACCTACTAGCGAATATGTTGGATGTTCTCAATGAAGCTAGTTGCCTTATCTGTTTTAGACTAGACATGAGCTGAATTTGTGTGAATAGCAGCAAGTGGCATGGCCACATCAATGGGGCATAGTGGCTGGAATCCCATGCCCACCTAAAAAGGGATATGGCTAGTCGAGCTGTGAAGAGCTCGGTTGTAGCTGTGCTAAACATAGGGGAGGCTCTCATCCCATGTGCGTGGATGATTTGAGTTGTACATGCGCAGAATGTGTACAATCATCATGTTGACAACCTCTGTCTGGCCATCAGTTTGAGGATGGAAGGCTATGGACTTAGTGAGTATGATGTCCAGCATTGACTAGAGACTAGACCAAAATGTATTGAGGAATCGACTATCCCGATCTGAGATGATAGACTGTGGGATCCCAAAGTGCACCCACACTCGTTCAAAGAAGAGTTTAGTAGTGTCTTCTACTGTGATATTCTTCTTGCAAGCTGCCATAATGGCCATCTTTGAGAACCTGTCAATGACCACAAAAACATAGTCATTTCCATGCTAAGTGGAAGGAAGGCTTGACCTGTAATCCATGGAGATGGATTCCCAAAGTTGACTAGGTGTAGGGAGTGGGGTATAAAGGCCTTTCTTCTTGATGGTTGGTTTGGCAATGGCGTAGGAAATACATGATCTGATGTACTTCCCCACATCCCGTCGAATATTTGGCCAATAGAAATACTTTTGCAGTACTGCCACCATTTTCTCAACCCCAAAATTCCTAGTAGCCTGACTGTAGTGTGCTTCCCAAATCATCTTGACACACTCACTTGAAGGAACACAGAGGTGACCTAGGTGGCATAACAAGGCATCCTAGAGGTGAAAATCTAGAAGATGCCGACCCTCCAAGAGTGTTTGGTATGTGTGGCCAAATTCTGGGTCTCTTTTGTAGAGATGTGGCCAATCAGAAGTCTCGTGCCCACAAGAGTTGAGCATGATGGTTAACGCCATGATCAGTGGTCAAATTAGGAAACCTGCAACATTATTGGTGCTACCCTTCTTATACTTGATATTCAAATGGAACTATTGCAGGTATGTAGACCACTTCTGATGGCAATCATTCTATAATTTCCCTTGGGTCTGTATGAACTGCAAAGGTCGGTGGTCTGTGTGGATGACCATTTCCTTCCCCAAAATGTAATGCTTCCATTGTCGGTAGGCTTGCACAATGGAATACATCTCTTTGTCATAAGTGGGATACTTCTGGACTATGTCTGAAAGTGTTTCACTATGATATGCCACTAGATTCCCGTGTTGAGTAAGGAATGCCCCAATAACACAGTCACAGGCATCTGTCTCAACCTCAAATAGTTATTGCAAATCTGGTAACGCGAGCACTGGTGTTGTGCAAAGGCGATCTTTCAACTCTATGAATGCCTTCTGTTGAGATGCAGACCAAAAGAATTTTGCTTTCGCTCCTCCCTTGGTGACTTGACTCAAAGGCCAAGTGATATGAGAAAACCCCAACACAAACCTGCGGTAGAAGTTGGCAAGATCTAGAAAGTTGTGGAGCTCTGTCATAGTGGTTGGAGATGGCCAATCCTGAATGACTTGGATCTTGGGTAGATCCACATGCACCCCCTGTTCATCAATAATGTATCCCAGATACTAAACTTGGGTCATGCCAAAAGTACATTTCTCCAAATTGGCACATAGCTTGTATTGCCGCAGTGTTTGGAGAACCTATCGAATGTGTTGGAGGTGCTCTTCCCAAATTTGACTGAAGATCAGAATGTCATCCAAGTATACCACTACAAATGAGTTGATGAATGGCTGCAAGATGTCATCCATTAGCCTCATGAAGGTTGTAGGAGCATTCGTCAATCCAAAAGGCATAACCAACCATTCAAAAAGGTCATCCTTGGCTTTTAAGGTAGTCTTCCACACATCAGAGGGTTTGATTGGTACCTGGTGATACCTGACTTCAGATCGATCTTACGGAAATATTTTAGCCTCTTTAGTTGGTCCAAGAGTTCATCAATCGGGATTGGGTACCTATTACAGACAGTGATCTTGTTCAATGCCTGATATTCAATACAGAGTCTCCAAGTCCCATCCTTCTTCTATACCAGCATGATTGAGCTCCCGCAAGGCGATGAACTCGGATGGATGTGACCTTTCTGCAGCAGCTCCTAAATCTACCTATTGATTTCATCATTCTCTAGAACATAGCACCGATAGATTGGTCCATTGGTAGCAGCACACATGGAGTCAAATCGATGGAATGCTTGACCTGACAGCGCAGAGGAACCCCTACGGGGGAGGTGAAGATTTCCTCGTACTCCTCCACAACCTTGTTCATCTATAGTTGTCGTGTGGAGGGGCCCTATATGGAGGTCATGGCATCTTCTTCTTTCCTTAAGGGCGTACCATTAGGAAAATAAATTTCTCGGTTTTGGAAATGAGCTTACTGCATTGTTTTGTTGTAACCAAAGAGATGGCGGTAGGTGATGCTACCTCTGGTATCCTATACAACTTATTTCCCAATGTAACAATAATAGCACGGGGCCGTGATTCATATATAGCATGTCGCTTTAACAAGTATGGTTGTCCTAATAATACATCAAGTGGAGCAATGTCACATAATACCTCATCCATGAAGGGCTTGATGTTGTATGGAAGGCAACACTGCTGGCTCACGCGAAGATCCCGTCCTTGGTGAAGCCACCCAATGGTGTATGGTTGTGGATGTGCTATGGTTGGTAGACCCAACTGCTTCATGACCTCTACAGAAATGAGGTTATTTTGGCTCCTGCTATCGACAATTAGCTGTAGCAGGAAGCCCTTTACCCATATCTAGGAGTGGAAGAGATGATCCTCCTCCTCTGGATCTTTGAGTTCCTCCTTCTGTATCTTCGTGGTGGCAACGGTGGCATTGGGCTCCGCATCGATAATCTGCTTCCTTTTGTCATTCCCCTTGTTCGGTTCTCACTCAGAGTCGGAACATGCATTTGATTCTGAAACCTTTATCTCAGCCACCAGTGATTGCTTGGCCCGACACTCACTTGTGTTGTGAGTGGAGCTCTTATGGAACTCACACAATTTTCCCATGTCCTTTTTCGGCTTCACGACATTGTTCTTTGCTTGCAACTTTCACAGGTTGTCTTGGGCTACCCTGCCTTGCCTTTGTCCTTTGTTTTATGGTCTAGGGGCACCTTTCCCTTGCTTCAGATTCGCAGATCCAAAGTCCCGCTTCTTCTATTTAAACTTTTGCTTGACCGTGACAGCATATCAGTATGTTGCACCGAGCGAGGAGATGTTCAAGAATTCTATTTCTTCCTGGATGTACTTTTGTAGGCAGCCACAATATTTTAATATCAAATTCTGCTCTGAATCCTTGATACCCAACTTTGTGTGAAGGGTATGGAAAATATTGGTAAACTCTGGCACATCTTGGTCCCTTCCATGCCGTAGTGTGGTCCACTTTATGTATTGATCCTCATAGCTTCTGACAGGGTAGTACTACTCCTTGATGGCATCTCGGAATGAATTCTAGGTTGGTGCGGCTAAAAGTAGGGATCTAGTATTTTCATCCTTTTGCTCGCAGTAGGTTTCCCACCGGTCCTTGACGTGGGGGGCTACTTTGAGAAGACCGAAAAAAATATTTTCTCGACTCGAAAATTCATGAACAGAAAAATAAACCTCTACCAGATTTAACCATTTATCTATGGCACCTGCATTTATCTGACCCTCGAATATGTGGATTTCAAGATTAACTTGTATCTTAAAGGGCGTGACACTTCCAGAGTAGCTACTGGAAGCCGATGCATCACTTCTGGGTAGCCACTGAAGGATCTGGGCAAAGCTGTCCATCATAGCATTCCTTTGTCACTCAAGGGCTTCTTCGAGCAAGATTTTGATACGATCTCCTACCCTCTGATCTTTCTTCTCATCCACCTTGGGAGGCCGTCGAAATTTGCGAGGCTGGTCTTGTAAAGGTTTAACTAGTTCAAGCCCTAACTCCTTATATCCCGACCTCGTTGGGGACATGCAACGAAAAACAGAGAAAAAGCAGACCGCTCTGATACCACTGATCCAGATTTAAACAAGAATGCAACAAATTACAGAGATAACCATAAACACAGATATGCAATGGAAATGATACTTCATTTCATTAATGTAAAATACTGAAATATGCTTACAAATAGTAATGGAAATAAACCAGCTAGGGCGATGGTAGCTTATCTCTGAGAAGAGATGTGGCAGCTACATGCCTCTGAACTGTCTTACAATGAGGCTGAAAGGCCTATTTATTTTTGAGAAACAATGGAAAACCCTAAACAACCAAAAACCTAACCCTTGAAGATGAAATGCCAAATTGTGGGCCCTGTTTGGGTAAATTTGTACATCAACTTCCCGAGGTCGTAACTTTGGCACATGATCTTCGTTTGACATGCACAATCTCTCATTAGAAAGATCTATCCAAGAACTACAACTTTGGGAAGAGCAACATCGATCCATGGACCCATGTTGCTCCCATTTTTCCCAAAAAACGTCGTTTAGGGCCTCAAAATGGCTCCGGAAGTTCAGGACCCGAAAAAATTCTAAAAATAGTAAGTTGTGCTACAACTAAGGAAACTAAAATTGCTGAGAGAAACAATGGTGGTGGTCCAAGTGGACTTGGCAGGTGGCCACCAATATCAACCTGGATCATGGTGATTCTATGCTGTTAATTCCATTAAAATAAGCTTATCAAGACATTGTTTTGGCTTCAATGGCTTCTTTAGAAAGTCATGTTGTTTTCAGTATGAACTTGGATACTTATGTGCCATCTCCTTCACTTGGTTCTTTGGATTCTCTAGATCCTTTAAATGATACATTCCCCACTGATGAGAGTATTTTTGAGGTTATGTCTCTATATGAAACTCCTTGGAATGATCTCCATCATCATTCTTCCTTTCTTCCCAGCCTGAGTGTGATGCCTTCATGTCTTGAAGCTTTCATTTCTCATAACCAAATGCATTCACTTCAAACACATGTTTTGGTGTGCGAAGTCCAGCCTCAGGGCAATATGGGAAAGATCACTACAACCCTTCCTTTTGAAATTTCAATTCAACCTGTAATCGTCAAAATATTTCAACTGGGGGCACCTTTTCCTCGTCATGAGATCAAGTTTTTCTTGCCTCCTTTCATGATATCTTTTCACTAAGTCTCTACCATTTTTCTATTATTGTAATGGGGTTTTCATCTTCTGACTCGTAACCCTCACTTTCTTAGGGGGCATTGGGGCATATCCTTTTATGAGTTTTACTCTATTATTTTTTGAGCTGATGCTTACAGGTCAGGTCAACGATGAAA
Organism: Pinus taeda; assembly: GCA_000404065.3. NCBI lineage: Eukaryota > Viridiplantae > Streptophyta > Pinopsida > Pinales > Pinaceae > Pinus > Pinus taeda. The sequence continues at coordinate 33,002 of APFE030086762.1, forward strand.
CTCCAGTTTTATTTTTTTGGTCGATTACCTGAGTCCGAAAATGGAATCCAGATGAACTTTTTACATGTTGTCATCCATGTAAATATTAATTTTTTTACATTAGTGTGTGAATTCATTGGTGTTCCCTTTTTTTATTTTTGGTGTGTTTGTTTTCTTTATAGACGTGTTTTTCTGCTTACCTTGTGTTACACTCGGTTTACAAATTTTGTCAAATCATTATGTCGATTTTGATAATGGTGTTTATTGTAGCACACTGAATTTATCTTCCACATCTTGGGCACTCTTTTCCCCTAATGGAGAGTTGACTGACTTGCAAGGTACATGCCTTGGAAAAACAACTAACAATATTGTTGAATAGAGTGCAGTCCTTGAACTACTGTCAGAAGCATTTGCTCTTGATATTAGAGATTTAGTTGTCAAGTTAGATTCATAATTTGTTGTGTTACAATTAAACAATAATTATTCGGTAAGAAATCCATAGATCTCATGTATGTATCTACATGTTTGATTACTGGAAATAAATTTTGATTGTACCACATATCAACATATTCCACACAATTTGAATAGATTAACAGATGCATTAGCAAACTATGTTCTTGATAGAACTTTTCATAGTTTATAAACCTAATCACATCATCATCATACATGGACGCATAATTATAAAACAAAACATGCATATGTATATGTGTGTGTGTGTGTGTATATATAATTAATATATTATATATATATATATATTATATATATATATATTGGGTCTGTCTGATTGTTTAAACATCAAAATCTCAAAAATAAAGTTCTCTGAGACACCTAGCTTTTAACGACCTACAAAATGTGTAAAAGAAACTAGAAAGATTATTGGCTTCCATGATTCTCAGGGTAGCATGTGACTTCTTGATCACTCGACCTAACAACTGATGCAGACTCACTAACACTCATACAGTTTGCCTTTGCCATTGTAGTGGCACCTCATCTATGGTGGCATAATCTGGTATCCCCTGGGTAATCACGTTTAGATGACACTCCATCTCTACTAAGGGGTCTGCCCCTTTCTCATAATCAACACCTACTATCCGAAGGGTTTCATATTGTACTATTGGCAACATGCTGGATGGTCTTTCTAGTTAAACATCTGCACATTTGTCACAAGTTAAATCTCAATTACACTTTTACAACAAAAAAAAAATCATAAAACTTGAAAAATCCAAAAACAAGTTTTACATGCGTTAATCCACTGTTCTCCTGGTGGTAGCAGTAGATCGAGATCCCATATGAAATCTGTAATGGCATAAGCATAATTTTCCACAACAAGTAATTGGTGACGTAGCCAACTGAAAAGTTGTGGAGGGAAATTTATCTGTGGCCCCCTCCTCCTCGGGGCATGCGCTCACTCGATCGCACTAGCCTCAGATCTCGGGGGGAAAAATTTGGTACCTTTGTACACTACTTCTAAAACAAGGGCACCTTCACTAGAAAGGAAGTAACCAATATTGATTTGAAACCAGATTGTTTCAAGTTCACTAGCTTACTCTTGGTCAGTTGTCTCTTCATATTGTCAAGTAGTCCTCCACACCAGTTGAATACTATGGGATTCAGACATTATATTTCATATCCTTAATGACTATGAGACTTCATGAAGATCTTGTGTGTCAGATATGCGAGCTATGGTGAACAGGATCATTGTCAGGGGAATATTAGTGATTGTTTCTATCTTCACCTTCCCACCCGTGGTCATCTCAGAACCTGGGCAGTGTCTCCTGACTAGACTACTCATACTCTCACCTCTTGGACAAGATCCAATGAGTTGAAATCTCTCTCCCATCCTAGACAATCCTATGACGAAATAAATGTCTATTTCCTCGAACTCTAGCTCCTCGTCTTTGATTATGAAGAGTTCCTGATCAATGTCCCATAAGCTGATAAAATAAAACAACAACTCCATTTGAGCTCTCAGTACTATAGTTTTGAATAACTTAAGCAATCCACTGTTCCTCGAAGCATTGATGCATTTAGGATCTTGTTTTGCCTGATGATCCTCTACCTCATGACCCTGTTCTTTCCATTCTATCACCATGGTGGTAGAAATCTCCTGCAAAACATCCTTACACAACAAATAGATTCTTTTTCGTGAAGTTAAACCCAAAATATTTTCTTTAAAGAGGGTTTTTCCTTCAAAAAATTCTGCCCTAGTCCCATCGCGTATGTTTTTAATTACAAGGAGATGTCATTGCGGGGACCTTTCAACTCAGGGGTGCCCTTTGCGGGTCTGATGAGAAAAACCACGATGGACACCGACGTTTTTTAAAATTGAACGAAATGGCATACAAATATAGTGAATTGCAAGAGCACAGGTAGAGCTCTTACCTACTGAAGGTGGTTTCAGGAATGATGCCTTGGATCTCTCGCACTAGTCGTTTGAAAATAGAGCAAAATAGGGCACAAATGAACTCTAAAAAATTACTTTGGTGAAATGGTAAATTTTTTTTATTTATGAGCAATTTATAACTTTTGACTTCATTTTTGCCAATATTTATTAATATTTTATTATTATTTCTCGATATCAGTGATGGGTGAATTTATTTGTGTAGTTATAAGTACTTTTGGTGGATACAGTAATTATTTATCTCTTTTTTGGAATCATTTAAAAATATATGGAAAAGGAACCCCCTTGAAGTCATATTTTTTTTCTGAATCTTGAAACATGAAAACGTTGCTGAGTACTTTTCATTTTGAACTCGTTAAGTTAAAAAATATGTTTACCCCTTTTTTGGGCTAAGATTGACTATTTATGAAAAAGGTACAACTTGGTCAACATGATCAACAGGTTCTCTTGAATATTGTTTTCTACTGTCTTGGGTACGAGGGAAAAATTACGAAAAGGGACATGATGGAATTTTCTTTTTTGTTTCTTTTTCAAACTCTCTAAATATGAAAAAGATATCGAGTTATTCTTACGTTGAACTCATTAAAATTTTACAACGAAAGACTCATCACCATGATGAGACCGAGTTTCTCCTTCGTAGGACTCGTAAAAATTACTAAGATGGATTCATTCAAAGAATTAACTTACATGACAATCATATGTTATCCCCTTCAGGATTGTGATAAAAATAATTGTGGTACTCAGTAGAAATAGGTGGGGGAAAATGAAAATGGAATATCCTTTGTATAAGTAGCATGTCGCTCTTGAACATGGAAGTCTTCTTCTTTCTTCATAGGTTTGGGATATCCTCACTCAGTCACTTCTTCTCTCTTGTTTTGGTGATCTACTAATGTCTCTCATTTGACTATTCTAGTTTTTTGTCATGACCTTTAGTCCTATGTTGAGTCAAATGTTGCCTCTCTCCAGATTCATGTTGCTAATGTTTAAGAGAAGTTCTATTTACAATTATTTACCTATACATTGTTTGACCCATTGTTACAGTCTTGGATCTTATTCATTTCATTCCATTTTATTCCTTGTTTTGTTTCGATGATGGGGGATTCGTTATGGCCCTCCTTCAACGGGTCACTTCCTGTCGACTTTAGCTCATTATCCAAGAAGCTGACTCAGAAACTCCCTTTTAGTACCTTAGAGCCTGCATGCCTTAATGGCAAGTTCTTTGCATCTAAGAAGAGGTTTCCATCATTTAACATTGTTTGGATGATTCCGTGAGTGTCTGAATTCAGCTTCATTATCAGATTCACGGATTGTATTTTCATACCTTGAAAGCCATTGTCATTATTGGTGGTTTCTCTCATGCCTATTAACAGTCCACATCATTGGTCAGTAATCAAGAAATTTTCTAACATGTTTGACTTCCCTATATGCTTTTCATACTAAAGTGCCTCTGATATACCCTAAAATACTAGAGAACCTTCTATATAATTCCATACTGGGACAAGATTTCACCCCCCGGATACACTGCAAGAAGTTAATGATAGATGCTATGTTTTAAGGTGTCAAAACACGTCTCTAGCCTAGACCTCTAAATATTTGTGTTTAGTAACAAATGCTCCTTAGGTTAATTGAGGTAAATTTTAAGTTAATCTTGAATTAAGATTCAGTTTCGAGGGCTCAACAATGTCACCTATTCTTAGAATGCAACTAAATGATGAAAATGAAACCTTTCATTCGATGAAGGTTATTCTAACAAAGGAAGAGAAACAACCAATCAATGCATTAAACACCCAAAAAACATTAATACAATTATTTTCAATGCAATATGAAAAAACTAAATCTAATCTTTCTTTCTACTAACAAATGCAACGCCATTGAAATGAAAATCTTTTTCCTTTTCACTAAAGATGAAATAATGATTTTCCTTTCACTTGAATTTAATCAATGCAAATGAATGAAAAGAATAAAGGGAAATGAAAATAATTTACTCATCATGAAAATATATTTCACTTTCCAATTTGAATTAAATAAATGTTTCAAAAATACTTAAATGATATTCCCTTTCACATTCCCAAACATAAGAATAACAATAATCACTTTCTCTCATTTCAATCAAAACAAACAATTTTGTAATCTATTGCTTGCTAATGGGACTAAAGTGACTTTCAAATCATCTACTTTATTCGATGGTAATGAAAACAAATTTACACCAAAGAAGCAAAAGTGACTTGCAAAATATGTCCACACACAAAAAAACTCTTTGAAAAAGGGTAACTGATCTTTGAAGAACAAATAAATAAGTGAATAAAGGGTGACCTAGAAACCGTAGGAACCCTAGGAATAAGATTTCCTGATTAATGTCTCACAAGCTGATCAAATAAGGAAGCAACTCCATTTAAGCTCTAACTCCTGTAGTTCTGAAGAACTTAAGTAATCCAAAGTTCCTCAAAGCATTGATGCATTCGAGATCTTGGGTTGCCTGATGATCTTCCGCGTTCTTTCAATTCTAGCACCATGATCATAGAAATCTCCTACAAAATGTCATTACATAGCAATTAGATGCTTTTTCGTGGAGTTAAACCCAATTTTTTTGCTTCAAAGAGGGTTTTTCCTTCAAAAAATTCTCCCCCAAGCCCAACAAATCTATTTTTAATTACATTGTGAGGCCCTTTTCACTCGGGGGCGCCCATCACGCATCTGATGAACAAAAATGCGATGGATACCATGTTTTTTAAACTTGAATGAAAAGGCATAAAAATATAGTGAATTACAAGAGTACAGGCAATGCTCTTACCAACTGAATATGGTTCGAGAAATGATGCCCTAGATATCCTGCACTGGTCTTTTGAAAATCAAGCAAAATAGGGCACAAATGCACTCTCAAAACTTACATTGGTTAAATGGTAAAAATCATTTTATTTATGAGCTATTTATAACTTTTGAGCTCATTTTTTCCAATATTTTATTAATATGCTATTATTATTTCTCGATATTAGTGATGGGTGAATTTCCTTCTACAATTACAAGTACTTTCGATTCATACGATGATTATTTTTTACTGCTTCAAGCGAGTTTTTTTTATCTTTTTCGGACTCATTTAAAATAAACGAATAAGGAACCCCCATGGAGTCACCTTTAAGCTCTTGTCTGACTATCGAGGTACTTGTTATTTCTAACTCGTTATATGAAATGAATTGAGGTAGTCTCAGTATACATTTACCCCTTTTCGGGTTGAGATTGAATATTTATGAAAAAGGTACACCTTGGTCGACATGATCAAGAGGTTCTCTTGAGTATTGCTTTCTACATTTTCGAGTTCGAGGGACAAATTATGAAAATGGACATGATGGAGTTTACTTTTTAGTCTCTTTTTCAAACTCCCTAAATATGAAAAAGATATAGAGTTATTCTTACGTCAGACTTGTTAAAAGTTTACGATGAAAGACTCGTCACCATGATGAGATCGAGTTTCTCCTTCCTAGGACTCATAAAACCCATTGGGATGGATTCATTGAAAGAATGAACTTAAATGACAAGCATACGTTATCCCCTTCAAGCTTGTGATAAAAATAATTTGGATACTCACTAGAAATAGTGGGGCAAAAATGAAAATGAAACATCCTTTGTATAGGAAGCACGTTTCTCTTGAACATGAAACTCTTTTGCTTTTATGTCAGGTTTGGGATGTCCTCACTCAGTCACCTGTTCTCCCGGGTTTGGGTGATCTATTTTTTCCTCTCATATGACTATTGTAGTTTTTCATCAAGACATTTAGTCTTATTTTGATTCAAATGATTCCCCTCTTCGGACTTGTGTCACCAATGTTCAAGAGAAGTCCTATCTATAGTTAGTTACCTATACATTGCCCGACCCATTGTTACAATCTTGGATCTTATTCATTTCATTCCACTTTATTCCTTGTTTTGTGTTGATGATGGGGATTCATTATGGCCATCCTTCGATGGGTCATTTCATGTCAACTTTATCTCATTATTCCGGAAGCTGACTTAGGAACTCCCTCTCAGTACCTTAGAGCTTGCGTGCCTTAATGGCAAGTTCTTTGAATTTGACAAAAGATTTCCATCATTGGCCTTTGATTGGATGATTCCACGAGTTTTTAACATCAAATTCATTATCACATTCATGGATTGTACTGTCGTATCTTGAGAGCCATTGTCATTATTGGTGTTTTATCTCGTGCCTGTTAACGATCCATATCATTAGCCGATAATCACACAGTTTTCTGGCATGTTCAACTATGTCACATTGATTCACATGTTAGAATTCGTACTTTATCACATTGGGATGGAGTGGAAGATCCTAAGTCCTATCTAATATGACTCAGGCTGCACGGAATTATGTGTTGTTCATGATTGTACACATGTTTCTACTATGTGGATGGTCATGACGATACCATGGGGCTTCACACTTATGATGATCCTTCTATATTGGATGGTTGTGTTCATACCTTGGATCTTATATTTACATATGATCCTTTTCATTTGGATGGATGCGCCCATGCCATGGACCCTTTCAAATAGTCCTCATTATCTAGATGGCTACGTTCACACCATGGATTCATGTTTTGATATCATATATGTATATGCATCCTTGATTTGCAGGTCTCCTTACAATGTTTGTCCTCATCCTTGCAAAAGCTCGTAAATCATCTCTGCCATCATTCCCTGTTCTGACTTCATGCTTTAGGGGGCATCTATTACACAATATTTTGTGATGCCTCATGTGCTTCCTTGTGAAATACCCCGAAGTGCCTGAAACATGACCATAATGTAGTGTACTCATTCATATATGTAGCTTAGATCCTTCGTCAAACATTGATTGGAAAATCCCTTGAGTTTCCCCTAAAGAAAATAGCTCTTAAACCCTAATTTGAGAGTCAACGCTATTATGAGACTGAAAACCACGATGGTTGCATGTAGCATTATACTTGACTTGCAATGACAATGCTTTGTTTACTTGTATACCTGTGATGATCCCAAAAAGAAAATTTTCCCAAAGAGGATGAGAATCTTCATGATTTAGAAGCCTCGAGAGTGACAAGCTGGAGGTTGTTCGACATAGATGAGGTCGAGTTATCTCAACTTAGCCTCTTTGTCTTATCCCTATGAGCTACTTCCTTTAGTTGATTTCCTACTCCTATGTTTAGAGAGACCCTGACTCCCTTTCCCTACCTACATATTCATCCTCTCCCACTCCCAAATGGTCGGTATATGTCTATTTGCACCCTTATGCTAAGATTGTGCCTATATGCTACTCATTTGGCTTGGAGGAGGATTTCTTGGAGAGCTTAGCTTGGGCTTGGACATTCATTCAAGGAGAGCCTATCAACATCAATTCTTGGTTGTATTCTTCCCCTTATTTTCTATTAATATAGAACCACTAGTTCATTTTCCATTGGTGTGTATGCTCATGTACCATCTATATTAACATTTCTTGATCAATTAAGTAGGCTTATTTTGAATATGCTATTTGCATGCCTTGTTGTGTACTGATCTCTTGTGCATGTTCATAAACACTGCAAGTAATCGGAATGAGCTCGTGACACAAGTGATTCAAGGTCTTCAACAAAGGAGATCGAGATAGCATCAGAATGAAGTAGACCATCTTCTTCGCCTCTCATTTCAATTGTAACTTAGGAAAGTGTCTAGTAGATTGTCACTTAGGTTACAAGTCCCACTGATTGGGCTAGAGGGATTGTCTTTATCCCTAGAGAGGAGTTACCTAGACAGAAAGAACACACTTCATTCAAAGCTTTGAAGTGTACATAATCCTTTCTCAATGCTCTTTCTCTATACATGCCACCTCTAAGAAAAAAAAATAAAAATTCATAGATAGGAGGATGATTACCATAAAATCAATATTGAGTTTAACTGTAACTATTATAGTTCAAAAATGTCAAGTTTCAGTGATGCAATGCAATCATTCTATTACCTAAAAATAAAGATGAACACTTTAAAACTCAAATAGCAAAAATTATATTAATCAAAACATCTCTTAAATAAAAGTTTAGATGATAATACTAACAATCAAATTTTTTAGGTGGTCTCCAACTCTAGAGCATGACCTAATTTTGAGATTCTCTGTTTCTGTTGTGGGCTTTTATAGGATCTTTCCTTGCAGTTGGCTTCCCATCACACTACCCAAGATGCTCGCTAAGTGGGCTTGTCATGGAGCAGACGGTCTTTCATGCGGGGCTTTCCTTCAAGCAGCAAGTGGTGGGCTCCTCTCACGCAACTAACACTTCCTTTTTCACTCGTCTTACCTCTTCATCAGTCGTTCCTCATTCAGATCAGGAACAATGCCCTCACTTCCCTCATCATGAAAACAACAAAGCTGTCACAACCCCTCAACAAGAAGGATCTAACACTGGGGGCACAGAGAAGTTAGGGGTTATAGCTTGCACTTCAACCCCATCAAAAGACCTTGACAACCCTAAATCAGGTGCCACAGATATGGCTTAGGATAAGTTTGAATCGACAAATGCCTGCCATCCAAAGGCGACAAAAATTCCGAAAATAATCATACAAGAACTTGACATAGAAGTTTACAGAGATTACATGTAGGAACATGCGGTTATATGTAAGTTTATGTGAATATGGCCCTCTGAAAGAGCTCTAAAAGGATGGATACATGCCAAATGGAACCCTAAAGGAGAAATAGAATTGTAGCTTGGATGGAAGGATTTCTTTATAATTTCTTTTTCTCTTCTGGAGGACAAGAATCACATCTTTGAAGGAGGGCAATATTTTTTCAACTCCTTTGGTCTATACATGAGATTTTGGAAGGAGAACTTCATGTCAAAACAAGAAGACTTCACTAGTGTCCCCGTATGGAGCTGACTATATTCTCTCCCTACGGACTACTAGGCACCTTCGATGCTTCAAGCCATTGGAAATGGATTGCAAGAATACATCAAAATGTCAAAAGGCATAAGAAATGGACACTACATCTCATATGCTCTTATATGTGCCTATATGGATGTTTCAAGAGCTTTGCCCGAAGCTATTAGCCTGAACTTCAGGGACGAAATATAGACCCAACCAGTGGATTATGAACATATCCCATTCAAATGCCAGAAATGCCACGAGCACGGCCATCTTTTCTGAGATTTCCCACAGAATAAACCACCTCCAAAAGACGACCCAACTGGGGCTAAAGGTGAATAGGGATTTATAAAATTTACTTGCAAAAGCAAGCAAGATAGAAAGAACACTATGGGAAAGGATGCCCCTAGGCAGGTGACACACAATATATATGAAATCCTCTCACCAAAAATAGCAGAGAAAGGCTAAGCGAGCAATTACTTAGAAAAAATTCCATGTCAGCACAAGGAAATGGACACTGAAATGGAAAAGACCACAGACCCATCCACAATTGAACAAGAAACTCAGGAAGAAACAAAAATGGACTACACATAGGAGCTTCCCACATTAGAGGAAAAAGTAATAGAGGAAATTCTGATGGGAGTGGATCTGCAGAAACATTCAAAGGAATGGACCTCAAAAGGATTGAAGGATATTCCAGAAGACAACCTCAAACGTAGGAGAAGCACAGATCCTACAACAAAACTTCCAAAAACAAAGAAAGCATCAAACCAAGTGGGAGAAGCAACCAATTGGCGGCATCAAATCAAATATCAAGTCCAATAATCAAATCACCAAAGGCCAACCTAAAAGAAGAGACCAGAAATCAGAATGTCAACATCTGGTTGAGCTAGGATCGAGCCTCATCAATGTGGGCAAGGTAAAGTTTCTATCTCTCACCCCAAAAATTTTATCATGAATTGCACATCTTGGAATATAAGAGGACTCAATATCCCTCCAAAAAAAAGGATTCTTAAATCCAAAGTAATCTGAGGAAAAACAGACATTCTTCTGTTGCAAGAAACAAAAAGTGGCCTATCTGAAATGATGAACACATAATAGATGTGTTTTAGAAAATAGTATGGCCATTTAGCCATAGTTGCTCAAGGCACAACTAGAGGCGTAGCCACTTTCAGGAAAGACTCCAGGTTTCATTTGATTAACTCATTTGCTTCAAGGCATGCCCTAACAACCATCCTTTAAGTCATAGGCACCAAAGAGAAAATATGTATTACAAATGTCTATAGGCCTCATTCATTCAAATAAAGGTTGGCCTGGCTAAATCATCTAAAAATCTAACTCCAACCTATTGATCATAAGTTCTAGATTCTGGAGGGAGACTTCAACATGATCCTAAATCTAGATGAGAAAAGGGGAGGTCTCCGTCATCTTGATTCAGACTCCCAAGCTTTCCAAGGTATGGTTGACGATCTGAACTTCATAGGTACCCCTACCAAAAATGGCATCCACACATGGAACAATAGGAGATGGGGAGAGCATAAAATTGCTTCTAGACTGGATTGGTTTCTTCTCTCCGAAGACATTTTCCTTTCATCTCTAGAAATGGAGGCCATCATTGCCCCACAGGCGAGGTTCGATCATTGGCTGATTGTCCTTACCTTCCATATCTCTTTAAAACCAAAAAATGCCCCTTTCAAGTTTGAAGCTTTCTGACTTTCCCACCTAGATTTCCAAGACAAAATCAAAGAATGGTGGACCAAAGATTTTCCCCCTCAAGGAAGCAAGATGAAAGGATTCCATCAAAAACTTAAGTTCATCAAGCAATAATTAAAAAATTGGAAGCAAGAAACCTTCGAAGATATTACCTGGGAGAAAAATATTATAAAGTCAAAAACGAAATCTCTTCAACAAACAATCATCCAGGATGGGTTAATAGAGGAAAAAAAGCAAACAAAAATGGAACTTCAAAAATATTGGGAGATAAGAGCAACTCAAGAAGAGATCCTTTGGTGACAGAAATCTAGGATCCAATGGATCAAAGAGGGGGAGAGCAATACTTCCTTCTTCCACAAATGTATGGTCTAGCACCGGAAAGTTAATAGGATCCTCAACCTCAAGAATGAGCAGGGGCAGATGCTTGATAATCATCAGCAGATTGAGGAAGAACTCCATCGAAATTTCTCAAGCATCCTAACAAAAAGAAACCACCACAATGAGGATCACATAAGGAAAATCACTAATCATATCCCATCTATCTTAACCAAAGAACACAACCAGATGTTGTTTAAAAAGATAATGATGGAGGAGTTAGAAGAAGAAGTTCAATCAATGTCAAATGGAAAAGCCCCAGGACCTGATGGCTTCACCATAGATTTCTACAAAGCATGCTGGAACATAATCAAGGACTTGGTATATGACCTGGTGGAGGAATCAAGAATGAAGAAATCTATATTTACCTCTCGCAACACCACTTTCCTTGCTCTCATTCCTAAATCAAAAAGGGAAAACTACCTTGTCAGTTTTGACCCATTGCCCTCTGCAATGTCATCTACAAGATCATATCCAAAATTCTGGCCAATCACTTAAAGCCTATTTTGCCACTCCCAATTTCTGCAAACTAAATAGGATACGTGGAAGGTAGGAAAATCATGGACAACATCATTCTATCTCAGGAAATCATTCACACGCTGAAAGACCAATGAAACCAGGGATGTTGATCCAGTTGGATATGTCTAAAGCCTTTGACAAGATCAACTAGAACTATATTCGACACACGCTAGCTACTTTTGGGTTCAACAAAGAGATCATCACTTGCATCATGGCCCTAGTTTCTTGTGCCTTCTTCTCAATCCTTCTTAATGGATCCCCCACCTTGATCATCAATCCCTCAAGAGGCATTAAACAAGGTGATTCTATTTCTCCTTTCCTCTTTATTATTTTGGCAGATAGGTTAGGCAGATCTTTTTTGGCATCCTCGGCCAACTATCTCATCTCAGGTCTCCAGCTATATCCCCAACTCCTCCCTTCAACCCACCACCAATTCATGGATGATACCCTCCTCATGGCATGCCCCTCGGTTAAGGAAGACCTTGATTTCAAAACAATCCTTAACGACTTCTCCCTTGCCTCTGGTCTAGATGTGAATAACGCTAAATCAAAAATCTTCTTCCTCAACACCCCAATAGCTATTCAAACTCATCTTGCTCGAATCATGGGTTTCTAGAAAAGTCTCTTTCCTTCGAAATATTTGGGGTTCCCCTCACTGATAAACCTCTTGCCTGTTCAAATTGGGAACCTCTTATCTCCAAGCTCAAGAAGAAAATTTTTAATTGGACTTTCATGGCACTCAATCTGGTGGGAAGATTAATCCTTGTCCTTTCTTCCTTCAAGCCATGCTCCTTTACCTTTTCTCGTCTATTGCAGATCCAAGGTCTATCTCAATCCAGATCAAAACCATCCAAAGGGACCTCCTTTGGAGAGGCAAAGCCATCAATGGCAAGTGGGCTCTGGTGGCCTGGGACAAAGTGTGCTCTCCCAAGCATGATGGTGATCTTGGCGTTAAAGACCCTAATCTCCTTGGTAGGGCCATGGGTGCTAAGATTTGGTGGTGATGGCTTACAAATCCTACCACCAATTGGGCCATGTTACGGAAGTCCAAATATGCCCCCATGACTCCTTGAGCCTCTCTCTTACGGCTCTCAGGAAATCTTAAAGGGTCTCCAATGTGGAAAAAGGTCCAGGAAAACATATCACTGATTCAAAAGCACAGTTTCTGGTAGATTGGCAATGGTCAGCATGCTTTATTCTAGGACGATGCATGGGAGCAATGCCCTAGCCTAGAAAGAGAGATTTACAGGCCTGTTAAAGAATACCTGGATGAGCAAAATAAAATAAAAGTAAATTATTATTGGAAAAATACTGAATCTTCTGATTGGAGGGACTGGAAGAACCTCATAGACTATCTTCCAATCCATCTCCATCAGTCTATAAACTCCCTTAATAAGGAGCTCATCAATAGGCATATTCAAAGGATGGACAGTCCGGACATTCTGAGATGGTGCTGAAAACCAAAAGGAACTTTCAACATCAAAGAAGCTTACAAGCTTTTGAAAAATTCGACCTCTACTCAAGCGGACAACAAATGGAAGAAACTATGGATTAGGAAGCACTGGCCAAAGATTAGTCTCTTCTTTGGCTGATCACACATAGGAAAATTATAACTTGGGACAATCTTCAAAAGAAAGGTTTCAATGGCCCCTCCATTTGTAGTATTTGCCTCTCTAACTCTGAAATGACCAACCACCTCCTCAACACCTGTCCTTTTGTTTCCAACATTTGGTCCTAGTTCCTGTTAGTCTTTGAGACCTCTGAGTGCTCCCTTGATTCCATTCACAAAACCCTGAAAAATTGGTGCCCAACCTTCTCTAGCCAACCTCTTATCAATCTGGCTTGGAATCTTCTTTCGGGCATTATTTGTTGGGCTCTCTGGAAGGAGCACAATTCTCTAACTTTTAGGAATGTAGCCTCCAAGGAGGAGTAGATCATTCACAAAATGAAGACAACAATGCGATAATCTACTTCCATTGCTAAGCTTCTCAACTCCTCCAACCCTCCAACCGTAGTTGAATGCAGGATCCTTAATCTTCTTGATCTTCCCATCACCGACAATGCTTCTTCTCCCCAGTATGTTTCGATCAATCCCTCGTATTTGACTATCTGGCATCCTCCTGAACAACCTTTCCTCAAGCTGAATTATGATGGGGCATCGAAAAACAACCCTGGCTTAGTAGGCTTCGGAGGTGTGTTTCACAATTCTCTGGGATCCATCCTATTGATTTACTATGGTAATTTAGGCCATACCACCAACAATGTAGGAGAGCTCCAAGCGCTGGCCAAGGGTCTTGTCATTGCTAAGAAAAAAAACTATTGGTCCCTTCTAGTCAAGGGAGACTCTAATGTTGCTACCCAATCTTGCCTAAAAATGCAGCAGGGCCGAAGCATGTCTAAAGTCTCTGCTAGATGGCGTCTCAACTGTATTCTTCAGAAAATTAACGATAGCATAAAAGAAGCAAAAGGGGTTTTGTTTCAAGCAGTCAGACGAAAGGCCAACACCATGGCTGACTACCTGGCCAGGCACGGGGTAATGACCTAGGATCGGCTTATGTCTCTGGAGTGGAATTCTCTCGTATCACCCAAAATCAAGAAGGAGTGTACCATAATCAATATCAATGATTTGCACAAGGAAAGTGTCATATCACAACCGCCCAATTAGCGTATCCATTATGACAGAGTACTCATTTGAATATTTATCACGTTCTCCAAGCATAGGTCAATCCTAGATCAAATCACCTTGGATCGTTCCCATGCCCTGTAATTATTCTCTGCATGATCTCATTAAGTCAATCGACATGCATCTTTGCTTCCTGCCTGCTGCTAGCCCACACTGACATTTATCCATAAATACCCCCCACTCGGCTCATTTTCCTCATTTCTCTACTGAGTTTCATTGTCGTCTAACTTCCCTCTTCCCAGCCCTATTCACCTGCAAAACCTCTTGGTGCAGGTTCTACGACCTTCCCATTCAAGCACTTAGTTTGTGAATTACCCCCATTCCCTTTGAGCTTAAGCACCCTATCATGGTCCCTCGTCACAAGCGTCCTCCCCCTCCTCCTTTTTGCTACAGCCGTACTGCCCAATGGGAGAACCCCTCCCATCACCGTATTACCAAGGAGGAGATCCAAGCTAGAAATGTTGCTCAACTTCAGGGATATCACCCCAGATCCAATGGTACGCTTGAACGACCAATCAATATTGATGGCCTTTTCAATGATGATAATGATATGTCGGCTTATCCGGGTTTGTAATTTTTTGTTTCTATCTTGTTTTGGCCTGCTTATCAGGGATTTTGTCGCGTCAAGGTTGCGTGCTCATAGTTGGAATTCTAACCTTGCTATCGGTCTCCCCACCCAACTTCTCTTCCCCTGTTCCATTTTTCCCTGGGTGTGGGATTGATCTTGCATTTTGCTGGTCTTTGGATAGTTGCCTCGATGGCCTTTTTTTAGCTATATTTTTTTGCTTTTAGTGTGAATAGTAACACCCAATTTACAGAGGAAAAAAATAAGAAGAAGAAGATAATACTAACAATCAAGAACATATTCCATTATCCCTTTTCATGTAAAAGAAGCTAACAAGAAAACTTCAAGAAATGTTCCAACAACATAAACTTTGAAACGGGAACTCTAGCAAAAAAACCCTAAAAAAAATGACCAACAATTATAAAAAAAAAAAGTTTATATTTTGGAATGATGGTTTTTTTTAGGGCTAATCTTCAACATATTAAAAAATGGCAGTAAAAACCAAATTTTTTTGTACAAAAACCAATTTATTTTGTGCGAAATAAATGAAAAAACACACAAATGTTTTTGGTAGAATAATATTTTTCTTTCCCTGGTATAATTTCAATATTTTTTTGGTAATAACAATAAAGATAAAATAATGGGATCCGAAACACATTAAAATTCCATCCCTTTCCATCCATGTTGTTCAACATATAATAACATGACATGAAAGATCACTAAAATTATAATTGTTTTCAACCATAACATTAAATATAAAGAAAAAATAGAAAATTTTCAAGCATAGAATTAAAAACCTATAATTTTTCAACACATTTAAACCATGACATTACGAACAAATTACATGACTAAATTAATTAAAATATAAATACTTGTAGATTGAATGAAGCATTAATTATATCTCTAATTTATTGCTGCACTGTAGATATTCTTAACAATAAAAATCATTATAGTTAAAACATATAATCCAAAAAACATAAAAATTACTCCTAACTTCACTTAACATCATATGGAAGTCAAAAATTTATTTCAAGATACGATGCAAACACTAGTTCTATAAATTATCTTATACAATTATTCAAAATCATTCCTATTTTCT
Source organism: Pinus taeda (assembly GCA_000404065.3). NCBI lineage: Eukaryota > Viridiplantae > Streptophyta > Pinopsida > Pinales > Pinaceae > Pinus > Pinus taeda. The sequence goes on from APFE030086762.1 coordinate 49,178, forward strand.
TGCACACCATTAGAATTCACATCTTCAGATAAATGACTGGATGTAGATGAAGATGTTATATATTCTTCTCTTTCATCAACTAGTGCCCCATCCGAGTCCACATGCATGCCCACCATTCCAGGTTTCAAAATTCTTCTGGATCGAAGACTAGTTTCAATAGACTCTCATCTCAACATTGTTTCTTTTGGTAACAACCTCTTGAGAATCTCTATTGTCTTAAATTGAATAGTTCCTCTCTTTGTTAAATTTAATTCATAAACAAGTATGTTAACATACTCCAATTTTAAGAGGTTTGTGCAATGGCGATTTATATTTGTACCCTTTCTTTTTCTCTTTCTGCCAATTGTTCTATCATCTACCATCGCTGGCTTGTACAAACCATTGAATGGGTGTGTATTTGTGGAATACCAATGTACTTCGACACCTGTAACATCTTCATTTTCTTTAATGAACTTTATAACCTTAGCAACCTAGAATGGATAATCATTCGCATCTCCACCTACTAGCACTGCAATCAAGAAACTCTCCTTAATATCTTGTATTGAAACCCTATAAATGTCTTCCAAGGCTTCACATTTTGCTCGAGATCTTCTAGAACCAATATACATTTCTCTTTCCTCTACCTATGAAGAATTAATAGTACCTTGAGATTTTTGTTGTTCAACAATGTTTCTTTCATCATGTTCATTTGACATGTTTTGTGGCCAAAATAAATTGAGTTTTCAAAGGTATATCTTCATTTGTTGTTCTTGAAATGATATCACTTTGATTATTGAAAAAAGACTCCCACCAAACTGAATCAATAATATCAAAGTACTCATATGTATATCTAATACATTTTTAATTTCTTCCAGGTAATCACAATCATTTATATCTCTATTCTGCCTATGTGCATTATTAACTTGAGCAACTAATTGTAATAACAATATATTTGATGCAATTATTGGCTGATCTAGAATGAACTTCAAAAATTCCAAACTTGATAAAAGTACCCATTCTACAGTAGTTGAATACTTCTTGCCCCATATTAATGTTTTCCCACCATTTTTTCTGATATGAAATTGTTGTTGGAAGCTAATGTCATTAAGTTATTCAATGCATTTATCCTCACCATGCTATCCTAGAATAAACCTTCACATGTCAAAAATTTCTTCCAACACATCAAAAATAGGCGCTGGCATGTATGATTTCTTAATACATTCAATTAATGATGAAAAGCTCCCAACATCCTTCCTCCTCAATGCGATTGAAAAATGACTAAACATCTGATCAATATGGTCATGAGTGTGTCGAACAAGAAGGAAACCAACATTTACCTTCTAAAAAAATCTCAATTCAACCAACATGTTTAGATATCTAAAGACAATCTGGTTTTTTTGTTTTCACAAGTGTTGTCCAATTGTAGATACAAAACTTTAAGAAGATTACCAGACCAATGAGAAATCACATCATGAATTATTGTTATTGTCAAATTTACATCATTACGAATGTTTGGAGCTATGAAGTATACCATTGGAAACATTTTCCCATTGAAGACCATACAACCGACCAAGTGATACTGAATAAAATTTTCCTCCTATAAATTTTTGGGTGTGCGAACAAAATGTGGTAGAAGTGTTTTCTTTTGCCATACCATCAATTATCAAAACCAAATATCTGTTTGGATATCATAACACTTCTTTCGATGCTTGTACAATTTTTTCCTTTCACTTGTTTGTTATTCGTGATGCTGTTGAAGTGTATTAACAATGGAATCTACATAACATAAGAGAAATTCATTAATAAATACATTTTCATAGTCTATGACTATACAATTTTAAAAATTAATGTTATGAATGCTTAGCTCTTTCTGCCATTCATATTTATCCCTTTTTTATTTAAGAGAAGCACATCTACTGCAAACCCCCATCCTTGTCTTCTTAGGAATGTGGACATTATTGAATTCTTTCTTCCATATCTTGCAAAAATATTGATATGTAATAAATCGACCATTTTCTTCAACACCTTATGCATATTCTTTCAATAAGTTCATGAGATCTCATCTTGAGAATTGATCTAGAATACGTATTGTCTTTATATTTGGCATACACTCTCCATGTTCTAAAAAGAAGTCCTTCATCCATGACATTGCAGTGTTTGATAATGGCCCAAACCGTCATTTATGATGTACTTCTAAATTAAATGTGGGATCCTTTTCCAAATTTTCTTGGATTCTTGACATAAAAAATTACCCATTGAATGGAACATTTTGAAAGCCTTTCTACAGATAAATAAAGATCTAATATGATAATCATAACTTGACAATGTAGATTGCATGCACCCCACTCAATATGAATTTTGTGTGCTTTTAATCATTGACAAATATCTTTTCCTTTTCTTCAATGCAAACTTGAAATCCATATGTTTCAAGCAATCCTTTTGAAAAAATTCACTTGAAATGAGAGCACTGATAGAACCTCTTCTTGTGAGATATTCTTCTCTACCCCTTTTATAACTAGAACATCTTGGATTGATACAAAAATGTCTCCTCCTACTCCTCAATACAATATTTGATGGCAACATATCCATCATTGAATAATCATATGTATAAGAATTGTCATCATCGTTAGGAGGAATATTATATTCACTATGATCATCTATGATTTTGAAATAATGACGTGGATGATATTATTCATATTTCCCTTTGTGAGTGCTATGCTCATAGTCCTTCGAATTAAGACTAAATGGAAAATTTTACTTGATGTTTATTGGATATTCTTCATCATGTGCATTATTAGTGCTGCTCTCATAGTCCAAAGGATTAGGACTACGTGGAAAATGTGACTCTTTACTTATTGGAAATTCTTCATCTTGTCCTTCGTCACTACTGTTCTCATAGTCCTTAGGATTAGGACTAAGTTTGTCATCCTGCCCTTCGTCACTGTTTCTCTCATAATACTTAGGATTAGGACTAAGTGCTTCATCCTTCCCTTCATCATTACTACTCTCATATTCCTTAGGATTAGGACTAGGTGGAAAAGGTGACTCTATATTTACTGGAAATTCATCATCCTGCCCTTCATCACTATTGCTCTCATGGTCCTTAGGATCAGGAATAATTGGAAAATGTGACTCTCAATTTATTGGAAATTCTTCATTCGGGCCTTCATCACTATTGCTCTCATAGTCCATAGGATCATGACTAAGTGGAAGCTATGACTCACGATTTATTGGAAATTCTTCATTCTGACCTTCATCATTGCTGCTCTCATAGTCCATAGGATTAGGAATAAGTGGAAACTATGACTATCGATTTATTGGAAATTCTTCATCCTATCCTTCATCATTGTTTTTCTCATAGTCCATAGGATTAGGACTAATTGGAAACTATGACTCTTTATTTATTGGAAATTATTCATCTTGGCCTTCACTACTGCTAATCTTATAGTCAATAGGATTAGGACTAAGTGGAAACCATGACTCTCTATTTCTTTGAAATTCTTCATTGCACTATTCATCCTTCTGCTCTCATCATCCATAGGATTAAGACTAAGTGGAAATCATGACTCTTTATTTATTTGAAATTATTCATCATGCTCTTCATCACTGCTGCTCTCACAATCCATACGATTAGGACTAAGTGGAAATTGTGAATCTTTATTTATTTGAAATTCTTGATCTTTCCCTTCATCAATGATGATGTCATAGTCCTTAGGATTAGGACTAAGTGGAAGATTTGACTCTCATTTCATAGTAAAATAATTTTTGTTATATTCCTCAATATGAATAGAGATGTTACACAACAGAGACGTTGATGCTTCACATAGCGAAAATTCACTATCAGAAGAATCCATGCCTTTTAAACAAATATGTTGAATGAAACAAATGCATACTCTCCTAATGATAATATATGGCTTAAAGAACGAAATTTTATCTCCAAAAATTTAGTTTCATGTATTTCCTTCAAAAAAATTCTTTTGCAATTTATTAAGAAGTGTAAACTTCAATTTTCTTATGAAATTAGTCTTTTAAACTAAATATTTGAATTAAAATTGTAAACTAATTCTTTTACTTAAATTAATTATCTAGTTAAACTATATAACATTTAATAGACAATTGATTTCTTTTTATTTTTATTATATCTTCTATCACACGTTTAAAATAAATTACTATATCACAATAACACGATTCATATGTTAAGTTTTTATAATAAAAAAATACTGCATTCAGCATGCAGTAAAGCAATTCTATAATGTTCTCTTTATCATAAATTACTATATTGTCATAACACGATTTATATGTTAAATTTTTTATATAAAAGAAGATTAATACTACATCCACCATGCAGTGAAACAATTCTGTAATTTTTGCTATATCATAAATTTCATTATCACTATTCCTCTCATCACACCAAGGCTTTTTAAGGTTCTTTAAAAGACTTAGAGTGATTTTGTGCAGCAGCTACATTGTTATTGACAACACAATAAATGGAATATTATCACATTTGAAAGGTTAGTTTCCTTTTTTCTAAGTGTGACTCTTAAACTCCGATAAGTTTATTAGTTGTTATGTGTCACTTGGGTTGTTATCTTCGTGTAAAATACGAGACAAAAAACACATTCAAGAAAAATACTATTTAACTTTTGATTAATGAAATTTAGATTTATTTTAGAAATTAAAAATTGACATGAGCCAGACATACCCTACAACCCCCTGGCAAGTAGGAGGCCACTATGTTAGTAGTGGGTGTGGTGGCCTTAGTCATGGGCTTCCTACTTGTGGGCGTGTCTGCCCGGGAAAGAGCCACCACCTTTTAGGGTATGGAGATGATTCTCAAAACTTCCCCCTCACCTATAAGTGGGTCAATCTGCTAAGGGCGAGCATGCCCACAGAGGGTGAACCCGCCCACAGGCAATTTAGTGGGCACACCCACGCCCTCACTTACCGGGGGCAATTCTCAAAATCATCCCTCACCCTCGATGGGCAGGGCCGCGAGGGTGGGTCCCACCGATGGATGCACCTAGCCGTGGGTGTGACTTCTCGCGGCACGAGGAAATTTTGCATGCCATTGTTCCACATGTAGTCATGCCCACCCATAGGCGTGGCCTAGGAAAAACAAAAAATGGCCGCCTAGCCTGCTAGGGGATGATTCTTAGAATCGCCTCCGGTAGGCCGGGGAGGAAATTCTGAGAATCGACCCCTTGACATGCTGAGGGAAATTCTATGAATCGGCCCCTAGCAGGCTAGGGGGCATTTCTAGGAATCAGACCCCTAAGAGGTCGGGGACGATTCTAGGAATTGAACCCCAACAGGCCAAGGGGTGTTTCTAAGAATCATCCCCATGGTAGGTTAGAGAGCCTTTTTTCCCTAGGTGGGCACGCCCATATTCGGGCGCGCCCATCCACAGGCACATGCACAACAAGACACTAAGGAACAATGCCCCCTAGTAGGCAGGGGGTCGATTCTTAGAATTGGCCCCTTGGCATGCAGGGGGCGATGTTGATTCTTAGAATTGATCGATGGCCTGCTATGGGACATAGGACAAGTGAAAAAATAAATATTTTTTCTAAGGGATGGGTTTATTTTGTTTCATGTATGAACCTAAAATCCAAATTTTCATGGGAGTCAATGTGCATGTTTATGGTCTTTTTGCATTCTTATATTTTGTTTCGTTTTGTTTGTTTACTTAAGTTATTATTTTTTTGTAATTTACTGATTTATATGTGTGTGTCTATTTTTTGGAGAAAAATGGCATCAAGGAATATTTGTTTGAATCTTTCATGACCAAATACTGCTAAAACTAGAGGTGGATCCTCGAAAAATACTGCTAAATGAACCAAACTTGAGCTAATAACTACAAATCAATCAAGCATCTCAAAGGATAAAATGTTGATTTCTTACTAGAAGAAATCACGAGAAGTGAGGCATACATAACATATATGGTTTGTGAAAGATAGGAAAGGAAAACAACATCTACAGATATATCTATATGTTGATATCCCTAACAATAGTGGAAATTATTAGGTGCTGGGAAAAGTACTAGAAATGTGTTTGATACCAAACACTAAAGTTGCTTATGTACTTACAAAACTGCCCAAGTCACATGACAAGATTAAATGTCAGTTTTCACTATCAATGTATGACATTACCAATGAATCTGCAAAGATGTGTAAACAAATCATAAATGAGATTACACAAGATATTGTAAGTATTTTTATTTTTATTTATGTGTTTTGCATTATTATAGCTATATCATTATATTTTTTATAACTTAGTTTTTATTGACATATGATATTTTGTTTGACATAATTTTATTGAAAAATATTCAATTATGTTGGGAGGAATTTACTTAATAGAGCAAGATATTATGAATGTTTTGAGTAGTTTCTACTCAAGGTCGGAAGAAGATATTGCAAACAAGAAAAAAATAGTAATTCATGATGCTACAAAACTACATCCAAGGGATCAAAAAATAATTCCTATAGTGGGAAAATCTAGCAAAGGTAGATATGTTACTTTTGAAGATGAAGAACTTGAAACTAACGCTGAAGAATATGTTGCCATTACTGAGGATGAGATTAGAACTCATGTTAGAAAGGAGAAGAGCCATAAAATACCAAAAGAAAAAATTCCCAAGAATGTCTTTGTTCTAGTTGATGATGAGGATGTTACTTATCTAGAATAAAAGAGCAGGAAGAAAATAAAATTTTATAATTCTCAAATTGTCAAGGCCAATCATGAATATCCTAGTGAAAATTCAAAAGAAAGAAGGGAAATCAATACACCAAGAGCTGATTTAGAGGATGGAATTATTAAAACAAAAGAAAATGCCATTGGACATCACTTGAAACTTAATTTAGGGTGGTCGTAAATTTCATATTAATGTCAAAAAAATCTATAATCCAAGAAAAGGAAGATTTAAATATCAAATCAGAAAGTCACACCACCTACACGTTCACAACTTCAAGACATTCATGATGTACAGTCCATGTGCTCATGTCGTTGATTATGTCCTTCTTGTTGATCTAGTTCAAGTTCCCAACAAAGAAGAATTTGATAAGTCAAAATGTTTCGAATACAATTATTATGTTCTTGGTGAGGACCATTATGTAGAAGCTCAAAGGAAATTGATGGAGGAATATCCCAATAAACCATGTTTTGAAACAATGAAATGTATCATTTATGTTGGTTTATCAGATACAAAAGCAAAGTTATTGGCATTAGATCATAATACAGATAATGAGTATAGGATGTCTATGATTTTCATCTAAAGGGTTAGATTTACTCATAATGAATTTGAAGAAAAATGTGGTGGGGATAAGGCAAAGGTTAGTCTAGAATTCCAGAAGGAATGTTGTATGGAAATAGACTATCAAATTGAGGAAAAAATCAATTCAAAAGGTCAAAAAGTACATTCTGATATATTCAGAAGTATTGATGACATTTTCCAATTGGCATTTAGAGCTAGAGAGATATGGGAATTAATTAATGATATTTTTAGCATGTGGGAGAACATTAGCATTAAAAACCAGAGGGTCAAAGAATCTAAACCATCGATATGTAGCAGCAGTAACTCAAGTCCTAAAATGAAGAAACTTCCTAAATATATGACAATCACACCTTGGAGAGCATTGCAAGGAATGAAGAGTGAAAAACTTTTCAAAAAAATATTATCTCCTGTGAAGTTAGTGGAATTATCATCAGACGAAATGTGTGGGGAATTTCAAAAGTAATTTTGTTGAATTATTTTAACTTATTTCTAGATTATAATTTTCTTTTAAATATAACATATTGTTGTTGGTAGTATTTGTTATACATATCATTATATTAACTTTTTTTACTTTATCTATTCAATCACAAGGTTTACATGAAAATACAAGAACAAATGGTTAAATTTTTGAATGAACATAGTTGTGATGATGCTATACGCAACTATCTAGATTCAAGTTCTACATCAACACTAAAAGATTTTTATCTTGCATTTAAAAAGGTATGATGATTTATACATTCATTTTTATTCGTTTGTATACTATTTTTATTTGATATCTTACACATATATTTGTATATTTTATTAAATATAAAGAAAGATGCAAATGGAGAACCAAAAAGTTTTAGAAGCTTTATTGAAAAATGAATATCAAAAGACTGAGAAAGCAATGTCTTAGTAGTGTCAAACTTGATCCGACTCTTACTCATTTCATTTGGAATGGGCTTAACACTATTCAATATCAAATAATACAAGGTGACTATGAAGAGATTGTTAAGCACATACCTAAAAGGCATTATTCCCTAATTATTGCATATATTCCCCATGGTTTCAATATCCCAAACATTGACTATGATAGTGACCCTTATACTTATTAATATCTTACTAAAGTGGTTATGGGATTTGTAAAATTAAAATCATCACCACTATGGAAATTTGTGACATTTCATTCAGACACACATTTGGCAATGTTATTGACAAGCTTTAAGTGGAAAACAAACTCAAGGATGCATGTTACATGGTAAGAAATTGAAATTGTATGTTTGATTAATGTTAAAAAATTCATTTATGTACAAGTTAATTGAAATTTTACTATTTCATGTTACAGGGAAATGTCAAATTTATTAATTGTGAAGATCAACGAATTATAAGTGATTGTGAGTTCATCCATATTGAATGTTGGACAAAAGATGATAGCTATAAGTCTATGTGTCTTAATCAGGTAAATGAAAAGAGTCATAGCTAAGTACTAGTTTATGATGTTGTTGTAACAAAACTAACATATGAAGATAAAGAATCAAAAGGAGAGATAGTTAACATTTATCAAAAACCATAGTCGTTGATTAACTATCTTATAGACTTATGTTCAAATCAAGGAGATTGGTTTCTAGATTTATTCTCATGCATAGGTGAGTTTTATTATATAGAATTGAATTTAAATATATTGTTTCTTAATTTATATGTCATTATACTAATTTAATTCATTATTTATTTTGTGCTTGATAATTAGGTACAACACTAGCATGTGGAAAGAAGTACATTCGGAGATTTGCAGACACCAGAGATTCATCAGAAGAGGAAAATGAGCAAACTGAAGCAAAAAATATTGTGGAAGAAGACAGTGATGAAACTCTAGAGGATGAAGAGTTTAGATTACATGATGTTATTGATTAAATTTAAGTTATGCTTGGAAATCAAGCTCATCTTTTGTAACTATTAATTGGTTATAGTTGTAATATTTTGAAATTTACATTTTATGACAAGAATAAATATTCAGTTAATGTTGTTATATGTTCAATATTTGTATTATGTGATTTTTTCTTTAATTTTTATGTGAATCATTATTTTTTTTTTTTAAATCTATGATTATTATTATTTTTTGACATGAAATTCATAAAAAAAACAAAACAAAACTATTTAACAGTTTTTTGTTAAATTTTTCCTATAAAAATTGTGTTTTTGACATATCATTTCTAACAAAACATTATCCAGATGTGTATTTTTCTTGTTATATTTATGTTGAAATGATTATTTTTATGTGAATTGTTAAAAATTATTGTTTTTTAGAGACAATTATTTGATGTCAAATGAAAAATTAATTAACAACATATAAATGTATATAATATCAAA
>APFE030086778.1:0-41569 GCA_000404065.3 Pinus taeda
ATTGTTGTGCCCCTATTTCCCCCATATTTTTATTACTGTGCCCCATAGAATCCCTCTATTGTTATTTTTGTGGCTTATATTATTATTGTTAGGTCGGCTGGGTTATATTGTGACTCCTTAGACTCCTATATATAGAAAGGAGGTTTTGTCATTTGTATCATCTAAGAATTGTTCATTTATGTAATGTAAAGGAGGTTGCCCCCTCGAAGAGGCTGAATTCTAAGGCATTGATCTATCTTTTTTATCTTTTCTTGAGCTGGTTTCATAACAGGGAGGCCTCTAAGAGTGTAGCCACTGAGCACGAGGGCCCTGAGATGAAGGGAAGTGAGGCAACGGTGTTAGTGAATTCGTAGCCATAATGGTAGCTGCTTGTCGGGTTTACCTGGGGAGATGTCCAAAGAGAGGTACCCGCTAATGGGTCTTCCGAGTAGTCTACTAGGTCCTCCATAACTGTCGCAATATTCCCGCGCCAGCTGCCTTTAGAAACCAAGGTCGCCTATCGCTGTAGTGACCGAGAAACAGACCGAGGTTAGTCGAGGAGGAGGGTAAGGGTAAAAACCAAAGCGGTAAGAATGGAGGAGTGATTGTAACGACACAAATGGGGGCGGAGGGTGAGTAAACGAGGCTGGTGTATGGGAGGGCAGTGAGATGCAGTAGCGTAATCAGATGAACATAAGCGTTGTGCAGGCTGCATGTTCCGGGCAAAACCCTAACCCCATCCTGTTCACCGTTTCTCCTCCATCCTCATCCTATCAACTTCAAGTTAAGGTTAGTTGTTATTTATTAGTATAGATTTATTTTAAATACAGATCTAGTATAGGTCAAGAGAATCATATTTTTCAGGTACAAGTACAAAATTTCAAAAATAAAATTATATATGTTGTTTAAATTATATTTTTGAATGATATATAAAATACATAACTTAAACTTGTAAATCTAAAAAATATTTGTTGAATTTCATGCAAAAAAAAAAAAAAAAAAAACTAAAATTTAAAATTGTGAGACTACTTCAAACGTTTTAACCATAAAAACTATTTTTTCAATTGTTTTATATGATATGGACATAAATATTTTTAAACAATATATAACATATACATAGTTTATGTTTGTTGGTGGTAGCACAATTGGCAAAAAGCATGTTGGCAAGCCCTTGTGTATCCAAGTGATCGAAAGTTTAATCCCTCAGACATGTCTCACTAGCTGAACTTGAAAGGAAAAAAAAAACATATACACAGTTTATATTAAAATGTTTTACATATCATGTGCATTGAGACATTTTATCTATGGACTACATTGTTCATGGTGTAGAAACGATTTCTATAGAAAATTGTGTGATAAAGAGGTGAGACCTCATATTATGTGATAAAGAGGTGAGACCTCAGATTGTGTGATAAAGAGGTGAAACATCTTAGGTTTCGGGTGAACACTTCACCAATCATTAGGGGCAATAAGCAATAAACCATGATGATGGGTGAAGTGTTCACCCTAAATGTAATACATTTCACATATTTATCACATAGTTTTCTCCATAAATGGTTTCTACACCATGACTAACAACTATGCAAATATAAATTCAAAAATACATTGTCCATATTAAAATAGTTTTTTTGTTATTAATATATGTTCAAATATACATCAATAATAATTCGGCATATTAAAATAATTTATTGATGATCCATATTGAAAATTTTTATTATATAAATATTATTAAATGTCACATATTAATTGTATATTAAAAATTAAATGAATTACACATCTTCCTCTTATTACTCTTATTGGAAAGTACTTATATTTTTTTATTTTATTTTTAACGTTCAATTACTTGTTTTATGTGCACATTCATTATTTTATTATATACAACATTAAAATATTTTCTTTTGATATTTTCATTTTATATAAAAAAAATATATATATGAAGTTGATATCTACATAATTTAGTTAACATAGATTTTCAAATAGTTTATTTAAATGTTGTGTTAAAATATTTTTGAAAAGTATAAGGCTTAAATATCTTACTCATTCTTTTACTTTTAATTGTTTTATCTCTTTTTAAAGTTGATATGAAATTATATTATGCATGTGGATATCTAAATACTTTGTTTATAATCAAGAGTAAATGAAATATTTTTACCACATTGAATTATAATATCAATAACAAATAGAGTGACCATATTGAGGTTGAAATTATTGATATTTTATAATGTGCCTTAAAATTATTTTAATTAGTTAAGAAGTTATCTTCATTAATTGAAAAACACAAGCAAATAATCTAAACCCCAAATATATTTAGTAAAAATAAAGATTTCCTCTTCTACAAACCGTGAACAAATTATTTTACAAACCCCCAATAAATTATTTTAAATAGTTAAATTTTATTTATACACAATAATAAATTACATACTTAATCTTAACATTGTACTAATAAAAATTAAATAAATATTATAAACATTTTTCTACTATTAAAAAAATAAATTAAAACTTAATCTTTAACTTTATTTTTATAAACATTCTTAAGTATATAGTATAATTCACCAACTCAAGCAATGCACTTAATTTGCTTTTCTTTTTTTAACAAGAATCGAATAGTTATCATATTAAAAGGCCTTGGGCTAAAGTTCAGTTTAGATACATGATTTACATAAGCATGTTGAAACCAATGGACATGGTCGGAATGGAGTATGTATCAACAACCATCTTCAGAATTTTGACCTTGAAGCTTTTGAATAAAATGCTACAATATCTAAATTATTCCACTTGTACATTTGTCGATACTAACCTAACAAAAACCAAAAGTTACAATGCATCAAAATGTTACATTAAACCGTGAGGAGTTATTCCTCCGCTTTGATTTATGTGTCTTCTGATTAACCATTAAGAAAGTGGGGCATGCCCCTTTTTTCCACGAAAGTTCACTTTACTTTAGCCTTGACCCCAAATTAGCCATGTGATCAACCTTGGAGTTGTTTGATTTAAGAACATGGAGACATTTCTTTTCGGGGATAGATTGATACAAATAATAACTCTGGTTGAAAATTTGGCTTTACTTTGTATCTGAAGAGAGAGATCCTAAATAAAAGTGGTGAATTATATTCAAGGAATCATCAAAAAAAGTCACCACCTGAATTCCCATATTCACAATTTTCTTCAAACCCTGATATAAAGCATAGAATTTAGCAACATTGTTAATTTTCCTCAAACCCTAAAATAAGACATAGACTTTAACAAAGTCATTGAAAATGTGAACAAAACCGAATCATACTTATACTCTCCTTAATTTCAAAGCAAAATATCTCCAACCACTCCTCCCACTCATTCCAATGTGAAATACTTAATACAATTCAAGGCAAACTTTAAAAATACAAGAATATCATATTAGCTACTAACCCTACCATGCATGACCAAGCCCATGAAAAAGAAAAGTTATCACTTTTTTCATTTTTCATTTCTAATTTATTCCTTTCATATTCTTATTTTTATTCACTATTCTTATTTTTGTTATTTCACTTTCTTTCAGTGTGATGTGTTTTGCATTCTAAAGATGACAAGAGGGTGATTTTATTGGTTTGTCTTACATTTGGTACTCATTTTTTTTAATTTAATGTTTTTTTGTAAGTCAACATATTGCTATTAGTTTAGGATAAAATTACATCATGATGAGCTCTTCATATGTGCAAAAAAGGCCTCACTCTGATCGGATTTGTTGGCCTTTAGATATAGACAAAATAAAATTGACAATAGTCTTTAAAAACTAGATTGCTTGTAGTCCATAGCCCACTAGGCACAAATTTTGTCAAAAACTGGAAAAATCCTACTTTCATTATGGCACATTTTCTGCAATAGGATTATTTACCTCGATTTCTCGATCCGTTGGCCTGTGGAAGGCATCATGTATGTGAGATTCCATATGGGCCATATGTGTTTCAAATCCATCCATGTGGGCTTGAAGATGTTGTTGGTTCCTCCAAAGGGATGCTTGAAGATCAAGGATATGCCCCTGTTTGTGCAGGATGTCTGCAAAGAAGCTGACGTGGTCGACATGCTCCAAATGTTAAACTTGTGAAAGTTGGTCAACAGAGTGATGGGGGAGATGAATTTGGGCCTCAATAGAGTGAAATGGAGCCAGTAGGTCCACATTGCCAGGTGAGTCTCTACGCGGGGATACTTACTCTCCTTCCTCGTGGATTCCTCTCCCATGATGGCCTCCTCCTCGTCGTGAGCGACCTCTTTGACAAAGCATCTTGCAGGTGCTAACCGACCAACAACACTTTTGAAAGAAGGCTTCACACAGGGACAAACCACAACACCACTAAAGCAACACCCTTTTCTATGCAGCCCACCAACCCAACAATGACAGGGAAATATGATATAAACTCCAGGAACCAATCCCACCCCATGCACTCTAAAATGAGATAGCATTAGGATTGAGACACCGTCCGAACCTAAGTATCACACCATGTGACCCTGCACCCAAACCACTCCTTCCAAGACAAATTAACATTCAAGAGTTTATTTGACCCTGCTTTCCAAAATTAAAATGTGCACACAGTGAAGACAGGAGGGGAATCGACAGAGGTTGAGAAATAGAATGAGGAGGTTGCAATTACCTAAGAAGGAAATAGAAGAGAGGATTGCATTATCAACAATAGGGCATGCATAAGCGACCTAGAATTTTGGCAGCCACCACTCGCCTTATGACACCACCACCACCACCTCAGCCATTGATAAAACACGGGTAGGACCCTTTGCAAATCGTTTCTAAACACCAAAACTCTAAATCTAACCGATATTATTCCAACCCTATCCGTCTCAGTGCACTGTGCTCTCCAAGGTCCCAAGTTACGGGCATAAAGCAAATTCTAGGAGCTTTGTGAATATCTCTACCAAAAATTCCTATAGGATGAGTCTCCTCTTCCCTTGAGAACTAGATAATGGTTCCGAGGAGACTCCACACATACTCTACCAAGACCCTTTGGTGTTTCACAATTCATCTCCCGGCTTACAAACGTTGCCACCATTCTCAAAATCCTTGTAGTTATATAATACAATGCCTCTAAATCTTTCCTTGGGCCACTTCCCAAAGCCTCTTGCTTACCGTCCACCTGTATTGAAGTCGCCGCATGTGATGGGAGTTATGCTTCCTATCCCGGGAATGTGATGGGAGTTATGCTTCCTATCCCGGGAATGCTCTAAGGACTCACCCATCAAGGGTTTTTTTATTTAATTTATTTTAAAATAAAAATGATAAATTTTGATTTTTTTAGTATTTTATATATATATATATATTATATATATATATATAATTTAAAAACAAAAACCATTTTATAATTTTTATATATATAATTACTATAATATAATTTAACTATAGGTATATTAAAAAAATAACAGAAAAATTAAAAGTAAAAATTAAAAAAAAATTAAAATTAATAATAACTTTTACCACTTGACAACCTTCTTTTTTATAAAAAAAAAGTTAGTTCACATCTCCAAATAATTTTTAAAATATATCTAAATAATAAGAATAATATGGAACTTCGGAGGGTAGACAGGCCCTAATATCAACAGTCTTTATTTGTCTTTTTTCACAGTTTTTTTATTATGCAATTATCATATTTTGGCAACAGAATAGCGATCACCAATAGTGAATTTTTGAACATGTAATTATTTATATATGTACAACAAACACTAGCACACCCAACAGGGTCTTTTTTGTAGAACTTACAGTTCATAACTTCAAACAGCTGACTACCGTCACACTATTTGCATATGCCTATGACATTTACAACATGTAATTTTCAACAAATTAATGGAAATTATGATATTTTCCCCGGAAAAAGAAATAAAAATAATATTATTTTGTATTCTTATGAGTCAAAACCTATTCCATATAATAAAAATTAATAAAATGTATTCTATATAATAAAAAATAATAACTTTCTTACCATTTAACCAACATTCTTTTATAAAAAAATTAGTTCACCCCCAAATAATTATAAGATGTACATACATAATCAGCATAATAGTCTTTTTGTATTCATATAAGTAAGTCAAAGCCTAATCTATATTCTCTTATTTATTTTTATTTTTATTGAATAATATATTTTAAAATAAGTTGAAATATCTACAATAAAAATTTGAACTAAATTATCTATATATAAATAAGAATGGAATGAGTTTAATGATATATAATTTAAAGAGACAATTTAATTATATATAAATAAAATGGAGTGAATTTAATGATTATTAATTTTATGGAGACAATCAATAATTAGTTGTGTTATAAAATATTATAAAAATTAAAATTCTGATAAATTAATCTAACAAAAAAAATATATATATAACTTTTCAATTTATAATTTAAATTCATAAAATGAAATATATATATTTATATAAATTTTTAATAAACAAATTTTCATATTAAAAACTCTCTTTATCTTACTTCAAAAACATTTCCATAACAAATTTATAATGAAATATATAAGAGTAGGATACATGTATCTCGCTACTCTTTAACAACCAAATCCTCAAAAGCTCTTTTTATCTTACCCAAAAAAATTCATACATCAGATTTTATAATAAATAATTATTAGAAAAATACCTGGAAGGAATATTTTGCGATAAATCTACCGCTTTTTCCGCGTTTTCTGGAGTCCGGACAAGTCTAATAATGAGAATCTAGAAATTTAGAGCAATGAAAACGAAGTGACCAACTTCAAGAAAGTAGAGCTTCGGTCCGTATGTAGTCAAAATCTTTATGACTATCTCCATATTCAAATCAAAGCGGGATTGTTTAGGGATTGTTTATAGCCATTATTTAGACTTTATGCCCTTCTGTACTTATAAACGTATAATTGAGGTTTTATTCCAAATGCGTGGATTCAAAGATTTTGTTGATTTTAACTTGATCAAATATAGAATTACATTCATAGAAATAATGAGCATCTATCAATACAATACATTCTATGTGTGATGATATACTTACTTTACAATGGTAGGACTAGAGCTAATTCAAGGGTATATTGTAGCACTTTTTCTTTTTATCCACTCGAAGGTTTATTATTTTTGTTGTTATTTACATGAAAAAAAATACAATTTTGATTAATTTGGTGGTTGAAACTTAATTCTAAAAAATTTAGATGTTGAATTTAAAAATTAGAACTCGTGACTTACTATAAAACTCACTTACAGCTAAACTTTCCAGGTTTGGATGTTTACAAAAGAGTTTCAAGGGTTTTACAAAACAAATGCCATAAATAAAATTTTAATTTGTTGTAACCAAAATTGTAAGGCATCAAAAGTTTGACTTGTTTTTATGCATATATGTTTTATGAGAAAGATGTTGCTAACGAAAAACTGTTTTGTTGATCGCTAGTTCAAAAATAGCAAAATTGATGTGTTATTCTATATAGTCCTCCTACTATGTAGAAGAGTTTAGAGTATTGAAGCTAAAGACATGGAAACAGATTCCTCAAAAGAACACCCATCAAGCTCTTCAAATACGATGAGGCTTGGTTCCAGAGTTAAGGTGCTCTTTGAAAGCTTGTCGGCGTCCTTGTTGAATTCCATGTGAATATGTTTAAAACTGATGCCTTGAAATAAAACTTTTGTCTCTACTATTCTGCTTTTCCATGATGATAGATTTAGAACATCCAAGCATGCATGTCCTGACAGTCAATCAATTCTACATTTAGAATCCCTTAGAATTTGAATGCTTCTAATTAGCTAAAGTCAGGGGAGCCCAAGCAACGATCAGTTTAGCTTTAGTGTTGATCCCTTATCCAATCCCAATCCTGAATCGAAGATTTGGACCCAAACATTTTTATTAGGCCCCTCTGATTGTAGCACTTTATGTATGAGTCAAAGTTCTTTAGAGTAAAAAGTGGTTAAATAATAAACTTATATGGTGAAAGGATTAAGAACAAACTCACTATTATGTGACTTCACTTACGGATTCACACATAAATATGCTTAGAGATACACTTTAGAGATTTGGTTTAGAATGAAAGGTACAAATATTGATATAAATATAAAGATGAGTAAAGGGGAAAATTTACAACTAAAAGGTTTTTGGTTTGATTTTTTTATTAAACGGGCAAAGTAAAAACATGAGTTAGATAGTTTAGACTTAAAAGGGGTCTTAATCTCTTTTAGTAAGGTACAAAATGTGTTGTAAATAGTAAATTATAAAGTCTTATGTTGGTAGCTTGAGTGGTTGGGAATATAATTTGTTCTCCCATCATCTTGGGTTCAATTCCAAGGGACACGTTTGAGCCATTTCGATAAGGCTCAAAGAGAAGTTCCCCCCTCCCACATGGCACGTTGACGCTTCCTGAGTTATAAGTTATTGATATATATGTCTTGTGGTTTGTTGGATATGCTCTTGGTGTTATAATGACAACCAAAATATTTGATCATGGGCCTCACCCATATTACTCCAATGTGTTACAGATTCACCATAGATATAGGTGTAGTCTAACTTATAGACAAAATGACCTTTTTCATGACATGTTTTCTGCTTAATTTTAATCAAAATCTGGTAGAGGTTTTTAAAAACTTGAGTTATGTTGTTTAATTTGCAGAATTCGAGTGCCTTGGGGGGTTTTTCAGGGTGTTGAATCCATTTATGCATTCAAAATTGCATTCTAAACAACAACAAAAACACATTGTTTCTTGAAATTGTTTTGTCAGATTCCGTGAAAAAGTTTATTCCATCTATAAGTTAGACTACACCGTAGTTATATATAGAGTAAAAAATAGTAAACTATAAAATCTAATAGTTATTAAATAAGGTGGTGTTCGACTAGAATTTGCAAGAAAAGAAGAAAAATAGGCAATTAATTATTTATTTTTCCAAGAGAAAATTTACAGAAGCCTCCCTCTTTCCCAAAATATTTGGATAGAGAGCAATTCAACTGCACATCATAGTAGCACTTGGTAACCAATAAGATTTAATCAAATATGAGCCTCAATTGGACTAGAATTGAAGGCCTATTGGTGAAATCCACCTGAAACAAAGCATCTAAACCACTAGGATGAAAAGAGGCAATTAATTAACATGCACAATCCTCAATGAGGAAAGCAAATTGTAAGTGGCCCCTAAGCATTATGGAAAGTAAAATTAATATATAGTTAAACATAAAATAAAACATAAAATATCTAACCTGAATCTAAAATATATAATTATATATAATTTTTTATGTTTTTCTTTTTTTTGCTTTTCTTAAACCTATAAGTAACATATTTGGAGGATAAGGCTAGAAGGATAGATGCCCCCTTGACAAATGTCTACATAGATGCGTCTTGAGATGCCTTAGCCCGTGCTAAGTCACAAGTTATTGGTATATCTAGCTTTTGAGTTATTAGATATACTCTTGGCTTATAGTGGCAAATAATGGGTTTGATCCTATGCCCAACACAGGTCACTCTGACATGTTAAAATTTCCTATGGTTAAAAACACATATCTTAGGAAAAACCCTTAAACCTAAGCATGGAGGATAACACTCCACCCTACAACCACTCAATTGACAAGTTTTAGAGTTCAAGTTATATACTATGAAATATTCATTAATAAAGAAAAACTTATAAAAACTTACTTGGGATATGAATAAAAAAAGGTGAATTATTTAAATAAAGGAAAATTATAAAATTACTTTTTTCCCAAAGGAAAAAAAATATCATTTCTAATACAAACATAATAGAAATTACCTTTCTCATGTGCATACTACACCTATATGAATAATATTACATAAATAATGCACATATCATTTTGGTCCCCTTGAGAAATAATCTCGTATCTTACCCTTTCTTTCCTTTCTTCTTTTTAATGTCACATCCTTCACAAGAAGGGCACATTAACTCTAATGTAAAATTTAAAATACCGATATTCAAAGAGGGAACAAGTTCCTTATTAGAATCAAAGGTATTAGATTTTTGAAGTTTATCCATTCCCTCTGGAGGGGCTTCAGTATAGTTACCGCCCTTGACAAAGAAAGACTAACATTCACATCTTCTACTCTATCCCCATTAATCATTTTTGGCAAATAACAAATTCTCCTTCTTTGAAATAACACATTGTTGATTGACATCATTATGTTCAAATTTGTTCTCGAGATATTGTTGCTCACACACCTACTAAATTTTTTATTTAGATTTATGTCCTTTATTCCTTTTTTAGTAGGCACATGCATCAAGACAAGAATCTCATAAATGACTTGTTTGTTGGTAAAGCCAACACTATAAAGAGGTATTCTCATAATCCGAAACCTATACCCATCTAAAATTCCCCACCATGATAACATCATATATGATGGACCCTAATTTATTTCTATCTCAACATATTTCTAACATACATGAAAGGACTTGTTTTAATCCACTCTAAAAATGATTTTAGGTAACCCCCTAAAGTATTGTCAATATCTTTAAGAATTGACAAATGAAAAAAATGATGGGGTGGGATTTGGAGCCTAACCCAAATTGACATTTTTGTTAGATATGTAGTGGAAGGATTGAAAGTGAGGAATCGAGGAGTAATAAAAAAGACCTACTATATCCTAAAACAAGTTGCCCTTCTCTAAAACTATTTGATAATCAATAAGGTTTTCAAACCAAACAATAAAGAAACCCTTAGAACAAAGGTAAACATCATAGTGATTTGTCTATTTTGAAAAAAAGTTCCATTGATACAAAGTTGACGTAGAAAGCCACAAACTAATAATACTACATATTATTGACAAGGATTGGTAAAAGCAAAGCAAGTTTATAACATTCGGCTTAGAGTCCTCCAACTTGGGCACCTCTTTAGGTTTCTCGAATCTCATATATCTATAATATTTATCCTATTATATATAATATATATATATATATATATATATATATGATTAAATTAGGAAAATGAGATGGTTGATTCTAAACCACATTCTTAAAGAAAGGGATGACATCTATTGTTACAACACCACTTCACCATGAAAGCAGAGATTAAAGAGAGTTAAATCTTTGTTAATTTTATAGTCAAATAACAAATGATTATCAATAAATTGCTTATCTTGAAAAAGAAGTCATTACTCAATCATAAAGATCCCTTAAATAAGCACCAATTTATGTTCAAGTAGAGGTCCAATGAACCCACAAAATTAAGGTTTCCTATATAAGAAACTTGACTATGGTTGAAAATTGATATTGAGATCAAAACCCTTTTAGTTTAATTATGTCACAATAACATAATTGTAATGACCTGTGATTATTTTGTTAAACACTTAATATACAAACATTTCTTTAAACACTTAGCATATAATCATTTCATCAAATGGTTGTGTGCACTAGCCAATTCCAAAAATCTTAGTTTTACTCTAAAATACCTTTGAACAAAAACCTCCATTCCCAAATGTATTATAAACAACCCATTTATGCTTGAAGTTAGTAACATAACTCCATTCCCAAATGTATTATAAACAACCCACTTATTCTTGAAGTTAATAACATAACCGCTCGTTAGATAACATGATACATACAAAATTTCAATATTGAAACCTCAACACTATATGGATAGCTTCACTTCTCCCGTTAATCTATTGCCATAAATATTCATTCTCAAGGCTATGCCTCATAATGCAATCATGTTTTCCTTTTTTCTCCCCACCTTTTCAACCATTATTATTATCTGTTCTCATTATTGAAAATGAAAAATTGAATAACTCATAACCCTACCCTTGATTACTGGTTAATAAATGCTTAGAATTTCTACCATTAATCCTTGAAAAAGGAAAATCGAATAACTCATAACCCTAACCCAGATCGCATGTTAATAGATGCTTAGAACTTCTACCTTTAATCCATGAAATATTTTGTTATGTGACCACGTAAAGCAAGTCTACCATAGCCAAGATCAACGTTACATGCATGCAATGCAGAGAAAAGAGAGAGGCGATTGTTTGACATTCCTTGAACTTTGGGATCATATAACACTCCTTAAAAATCTTTAGACCTCTCTAATAATAGAAAATATTATAAATTATTTATTAACATAAAGGTAAAGCATTGGCAAAAAAATATTTTAATGTATAAAATTCATGGACCCACATTAATAGATTATAAATTATTTATTAACATAAAGGTAAAGCATTGGCAAAAAAATATTTTATTCTATAAAATTTATAGACACACAAGTAGGTCAAAATATGTTGAAAGAAAAAATGATACCCTACCGGGTTTATCGTTTTTGCTTTTTAAATCTAATATACATAGATAAGATAATTTATATTTTATATACGGATGCATTACGCGTATTAAACATAAAACTTAGTTACAAGCACCTCATACACCTTTGTTGGTCCAAAAAATTATTAATTACTAAGATTTGAAATGTACAACATCAAACTTTAAAATGCCGCCATCTAAGTTTATATTTAAAACCAACGTATGTCCTCTGGACATGTAAAGGGACAGATAAGGTGAATTTCATTGTCTACTTACCTAATACCTAATCATTGTACCTTATCTTAATGTCAAGAAAACGAAAGTATTTTCATTGAATTTGACTTCGTTGTATATATTTTATAATAAATTTAAATTTAAAAAATAAAGAAATAAATTTATATTTTAACCATTTTATAATGGAATTGTTTTTAGTGGGATTTTTAAAATTTTGAATTTGGTGGATAAATTTGAGGTGAAATTTTGATTAGTGTTATTTAAACTAGTTATTTTATTGTATAAATGGATTCAGCACTTTGAAATTTTTTTAAAACACTTCGATTGTGAAAAAGTTCAACTTATCAAACTTGTGATTTCAATAAATTCATATTAAATTTAGAAAAAATTAAACAAAAACCCGCGAAAAAACTTCCAAAAAAATTTCACTAAAAATAACGAATTTCATAATTAAAAAATCTACCATAATTCCATAAAATATATAACTGAATTCATAATTAAAATCTACCATATTCCATAAAATATATGTAACTATTTTTACACGTACCTTATTACTCACTTCTTAACCCACCTAAAACTAAAACTAAGTGACACTCCTGTGACGTACTCATATACTCATATAATATACAAGAAACTTCTGGTAAAATCTAGTGGGTCTCCTTGTCTTTCATCCAATGGACATGTGTAATTTAGATAACGTTCTCTTTTGATACTTTACTAGAAGTGTAGTATATTTTAATAGATACATGGATAACATGCGAGAAACTTCTTATACTTAAAGTGGGCCACATTCTGTTTCTACTAATGACATGTCAGAGAACATTATCCAGGGATAATATTAAGTCAAGTATATCGTATGGGATGGTTGGTATATACCTGGCATCAATTTTATGACATTATTGCTTATTTGTCATAGGATGTTGCCTCTATATATCACATGTTGTTGGGGATGGCACACGTGGATACTAGGTGCATGCATGTATCCCTTCGTTCGAAGTTTCTAAAATGCTCTAATTTGACTTTAAATTATTCATTGTATCAATCAACAAGTAGTCATTATAATTACATATAATTTCTCTCTTATAACATCCCGTTTGTGTCTTTGGCGATGACACTCGTTGGGGTACCCCTAGTGCTTGATCGTTGTTGTACATTAGAGTTGGAGGTAAGTAATTAGATGGTAACCAAATAGATACTCATTGAGAGTAGAGCAAAGGTTGATTAGGTAGTTGGTGTACTTTTTGATGGGTTCTGTGTAAAATGTAAGCTTGTTAGTCAATTATCCCTAGGAATAAATATTAGGTTATTGAGAAATCCATAGTTGCTTTAAAGACCTCAAAATCATCCATTTAGGAAGAAAACAAATGTCACCTCACTCTATTTATCACAATTTTAAAACCTAGAAGAAAGACCTTCATCCTTTTAGAGAGAGTCTGGTTGGTAACTCTTTAAATTGTGACCTAGTCCCATATGAATTTTGGATGTCTAAGATGCAATGACAACTCTCTTGGCCTACAAAAAGGGTTTTTATGTTTTTTTTCAAGTTAAAAAATGTTCATAATTTGATCTCCATCATAGGCCATACTTCATGGCCTTAGTAGTCTTTGTATTTCAATCCAAAAAGGGTATCACTTTAGTTTTTATCTAACTTTTCCTTCCCTATTTTTATTTATATTTTGGGATGAAGAAACCTTAAAAGCCATTTTTGGG
This sequence comes from Pinus taeda, assembly GCA_000404065.3. Lineage (NCBI taxonomy): Eukaryota > Viridiplantae > Streptophyta > Pinopsida > Pinales > Pinaceae > Pinus > Pinus taeda. The sequence continues at coordinate 14,135 of APFE030086778.1, forward strand.
GAAATTCATAAAAGCAAATGAACTGGTTAGGGAGGGGCAATACTCGTCCCACATTTGCGTGGAAACAACTTTGGATAGGGACTTTTAGAGGTTATCCAATTCCATGTAGATGATTGGACATATTATGAAGAATTGGACTATGAGCAATGACCCTCTAATGTAATATGTGCCATAACTAGAACCACTTTACAAAGCAATACCCATGAGCTCCCTCTCCAACATCTCCAATCTCTCCCCCATCAAACTGCCTAAAAGAGTGCTCATTCGAGGAAATCCCAAAGCAAAGAAAAGAAGATGGTTAGATCCCTTTCAAACCAATGACAATAAGAAAAAGCAACATGTGTTGAAAATTGCAACAAGAAATGTTAAAAATAGCATCAAGAAAAATCCTAATTTAATTTGTCCTTGAATTAAATCAAAATTCTATTCTCATATTAATTTGTAACAATTAACTAAGTTAAGTTGACTTAGTAAATTCGAGTTGGAAGTCTATCTAGAGTCATGTAGAGTGATTCCTAAATTTAGGGGTCTAGGTTGAGTTCTTATTGAGTTGTAATTAATTAATTCAATTTAACCAAGTTAAATTTAGTTAAAATAGTTCTAATTATTTGAGGAACTAGTGAGTGGTCAAGTGAATTATATTGGACTTAATTCACATGCAGTGATCAATTAGATAACTAATAATTCACTCATAAATAATTCATGCATGTCAGTTTAGAGGAAGACCCGGTTGAGATTAGAGTTTAGGGACAATGTACCATCAGTTGTATAATTTTATAAGTTGTACAGATGGTGCATGCAATTGGTAGAAGGCCTATGATGGATTGTGTAGTTATGGTGAGGAATTTTCCCAATTAAATATGGGCTAATTCCCTTAGTGATTGCGCAAGGAAGTAGGAACTTGGAAGGCTAGGAATTTGACTAAGTGTTGGCCAAAGGCAATAAGTAATGCAGAGGATAGAAAATACTTGTGCAGGTTGAGCTCAAGGTTGAGCAGAACATATTGTATTCATCCAAGGCTTGCGTAGGAAGCAAAGAGATAGATTGTACTTGTGCAGGGATTGTTCAAGTTGAACAATCATTGTTTTTTCTTCTCAAATCTTCTAGTTAATGAAATATAGATAGTCTGGGTTTTGAGCAGTTGCTTTCCCTAGAAAAATAATGCGTTATGTGTGATTGAAATTCTTTCTTTTCTTCTTACTGTTTTCATCGATACATTTTTGTTTCCAGTGATGAGTAGAGGAGATTCTTGTTTTATGTTTTAGCATATCACATAGGTTGTTGAATCTACAAGTAAAAATGTACAACATGCACAACCTAAGAATTCAAAAGCAACCAAGATCAACCCTCTAGAACCCAAAATATACCAAGACCACTTCCAAGTATTGGGAGACTCCATGCCCTTGGAAAAGTCTAAGGAAGATAGGGAAAATAATTTAAGAAAAAAATCCCTTATCCACTTAGAGTCATAGATATGAAGAAAAGGAGTAGTAGTCCCTAAAATAGTTGAAAATCTTCCATCTCCAACAAAAAAAGGTAAACCATAGATGATAATTCATGTTAAATAATAATTGTCAAAAAAGAGGAAAATGAAAAATAAAAATGGAAATTGTCAAGTGGATGTAGCTTGAGTGGTAGGGAGGAGTCATTGTTATCATCACCACTCGAGTTCCAGGTGGAGTCATTTCTACATGAAAGAGAATCAACTCACTTAAACATGGGTGGGTTTCTTTCACAAATGTCAAGTGGGTGTAGCTCAGATGGTAGGGAGGAGTCGCTCTTATCCTTCCCACTCGGGTTCCATCCCCACCAAGATTGACATGCTCATTCCTTAGGAGTAATTTCTACAAGAAAGATAATTGTCTCACCTAGACATGGTTTTCCATGGATGTATCTAGTATCAATCTCTGGTACAGTGAACCACACACAAAAAATTACGATGAGGAAAAAATAAATGCCCCTTGAACCTCAACTCCACTCACCTAAAAAGAGAAATCCAGTGAAAAACATAAAATAAATGAGACAACAACAAAAATTACCTCTACTTAAAGAGATAAATCCAATAAATAACATAAAATAATTGAAATAACAAAAAAAAATTGTCGTTGTTATCTAAAACTTGCTCTTTAACTATAATAATTTTGGAAGAAAGAGGACTCATAAACCCTGCTCACTCTTTAGATATAAGAATTTTGAAAAGCAAAGATCATAAACCCTTATTAATATATAACAATGTAACAACTAATATATATATATATATATATATATATCTATATATATATATATATATATATATATATTATATTTTCCAGAGCTATTTTAAAATATATTAAAAACTCAAAAAAATGTCAATAACAAAATCATGCTTTCTAATCATTCCACTTCAATTGGAAGGGTCACAAACAAAATCCTTATTGTCTCATAATTATTTGTTAAACAAATAAAGTTGTAGTTAGTTGTCTTTTTTTAAATGGGTAGAGATTTTTGTTATTAAAAAAATATGGATTACAAGGCTAGAACCTTTATATATTTCAATCCTCCTTGCAAGTTTGAGATTGAACACATATGCTAAATCCAAACCCTCAAGCAAGTTTCCCATGACACTAAAATTTTAGTCCATTTCTAACTAATTTTTTTCCAAAACCCCCAAATATCCAGGCAGATTACATTCCATTTTTCACTATTTTTGCTTTGATTTAGTCTGACTTCTTGTTTTTCTTGGTGACATATTTTTTCCTTTCTTCCCAACTTGAGTCCAACCCATGTTTTCTGCAGATTCCAATGGTTCATTCTTCGGCAAGTGCACGTTGTTGTTCTTGAAGTCTTCCTCATATGCCTAATCTACCCAAGCAGTTGCCTTTCCAACATTATTTCTTGTGGTTTCCCAGAGGGGATCCGTTTTCCATGAGGGTTTGCTGCTTTTCCACTTTCATTGAGTCCGAAGAATCCTCACTGACATGATTTTTTCCAAGTTGATTTTGTTGCCTCTGGTGCATTTCCTTTGGTAGTACCAGCTTCCATTTTATCTTCTAGTTCTTTCTTATCCTGGTACTCTTCCTCTTTATATAACGAAAAGTGATTGCCTGAGCTCCTTCCCACCAGTCAGACCTTCGTATTTTTCCCGATCTTTGTTGCTCTGATGCTTGGGGCAATTTTTAATTACATGCCCCATTTCATAGCATGCTCAACACTAGAATGAAACATTTTCGTAGACGAGCTTTTGGGCCCATACATAATTTGGGGCTGTCAAATTGTTCTCGGCATGAAAACCCTTATTGAAGTCCATTGCCACACAATTTCGAGCATAAGTTGTTTTATAAAAAAATCTCGTACATGGTCCACGACAATAAAACTTTCCAAGAGCATTCCTGATAGAAGATAATGATTGGAGATTCTAAAGATGCAACAATAGTTTCAAAAGCCTTACCCAATCTGGAGCTGTGGAGATTGATTTCATTACTAGATTAAAGGTGGGAGATCAGGTTTGCATGAAGAGACCAACAATACCCTAGAACCATGACCCAAATTCGTAAATGTTCTTCTTGTCCTCAATATTGTTGAAAACAACAACGAAAAAACCCCGAGCCATGGGATAAATATTCAAGTCATTTGTTAAATGAGGTTTCCATGTCTTAGAGATCCATTTATGCAGATATGTTAGTTGTGACCAACATCCATTAAACCTGCAAACCAAACCTTGCTCTGAAAAAAAAAGGTTCTCATAGCTAAAAGATTCCACATCCAAAGGAAATTGGGGGAAGAAACTTCTTGAGCTATCAGGAGGCCAGATCTAGATTTCAGAATGGAACAATATGAAACCAAAGAAGAGCTTGCTTGTCCAACAACCATTCCTACAAAAGAAACTATCTTCATCATTGAATCACTAGGATTCAACATTGATCGGATTGCAGTAGAGATTTGCAAAGAAATCCACGTGATTCAAGAATAGATCGGTCGGCTAGGGAAAAGCCCTAGCCACCGCAAGGGTTTTTAGAGCTATGCCCATTTCCAATTTTTTCTCCGTCACTTGACACATTGGCAAGATTAAATAAATCCTAAAAGTTAAATAAAGTTGTAACTTTTAACTAAATACAATCATATTATATAGATATAGATATAGATATAGATGATTTTAATAGTCATATAAAATTACAAAAATTATTTAAAAAATATTAATTATATTTAAAAATATATAATTATAATATACAAAATTATTTGAAAAATATTAGTTATATTTAAAATATATATAATTAAAATAATTGATTAATATGTTTGATATTATTTAATAATTGTTATAAAATATTACCATAATAAAATTTTAATTTATTTTTTTATCAAAGATCAAATATTAGTTATTTACGACAATCTTTTTTGTGTGTAAAGTTTGCCATTTTATACCGACATAGAGCTTTACATGTGATAGTTCTATGTGCCACTAGTCTGCCCGTTAGGAAACCGACCCAGTAACACATAATGAGATTCTTGAGATTACAAGTATCTCACTTCAACAATTTGACAGACAGAAAGAAAAAGTTGCCAAAGTGAACATTGAGTTCCAAAAGCGCAAAAACACGAAGGCTTTGTTCTGCAAAGCTATGTAGGCTGAATCATAACAAAAGTATTTCACCCATTTACAATTAAAACTTGAAATAAGACTGCCCTTGAACCTGGAAGTGCCATGGTGGGAGCAACGGGTGCTGAGCCACGCCAAGGAGCCCCTTTGATAGACTGTGAGTAGTAGAGGCCCACGGACCTTGAACAACAACTTTCCACGAACTCGAGCCTTTCTATCCAACACGATGGAGTTTCCCTAACGAACCATGAGCAACAAACCCTGAACCCCGAACCACAAACACTAACTAAAAGAATCCATGAACTAAGAGATATTAAGAACCAAAACAATGACCATGAACCACAAACTGCTAAAACCAACATAGCATCCATGAACCACGAATTGTTGAAACCTACAAATTGTAACTCTTGACGACGCACAAGAAATAGCCATGAAGGGAAAGAGGCTCCATTAAGAGGCCTTCGAGTCCTGTAATGCACACGAGCGACAATCCAAAGTGTTGAAAATGGAAACAAGAAATTGCTAAAAATAGCACTGCTAAAAATAGGAGTTTGGGTACTAGTGCTGGATTATGCAACATGGAATGAAAAATGGAAGTGCGAAAAATAGAAGTCTATTTTTAGCAGTTCGGGATGGATTCCTATTTTTAGTCAGTCCTTGGACTAAAATAGGAAGTAAAAGTCGAATTTGATATTAACAACAGTTTGTAAATTAATTAATTAATTCAGTTTGAGTTAATTAATTAAGGAATTATGAACTAGAAGTCTATGTGAGGACATGCAACAGTTTCTCCTTTGATTGAGGGATTTAACCATCAGTTAAAGGATGAGGATGAGTTGTAATTAGTTCGCTCAGTTAACTGAGTCAAGTCCAGTTAGATTAATTTAACAAGTTGTTAAATTAATGAGATTTAGTTGGTTAATGCTTGCATGCATGTAACAATTGGTATTTTCAGATAACTGAAGATTCACTCATGGATAACTCATGCATGTTAGTTCAGACAAAGACCTAGTTGAGATCAGATGGAGGGACAATGTACTATTAGTTGCTAGGATATTCCTTGTGAATATTCCTTGCATGCAGAAGGAATATTATTCCTTATGGATCGTGTAGTTGGACCTGAGGTTACAACAGGTATGATGTGGCCAATTCACACATGTTATGACATTGGACCCCAATCAAAATTGTGCAAGGAAATAAGAGCTTGAAGGACTTGCGTAGCCTATATATTCATGCCTAGGTAGTCCATAAGCTTGACCATTAGAGTACAGAGAGAGCAGGATAGATTTTGAGTTGATTCTTTTTTTATGTTGTTGAGGATTTCCACTTGATTGATAATACAGAGATGGGGTTTTAGGCCAGTGCTTTCCCCAGGTTATATCTTCTGTGTTAAGGTTGATTACTTCTCATTCTCAGTTACATTTGTTCATGCTTGATGTTGCTCATGTTCAATTAAGCTTCCACAAAGTTTATGGTAGATTTAGATCTAGTATTATGCTTTAGTACATTGCATATATCAGTTTGATCTGCAGGTGAAATTTTACATGATATCAGTGAGCTAGCTGATATGTAGAGAAAATTATACACAAAGCTAAGTCCCACCTTACAAATGAGGAGCGACTTACTGAATTGATAAATTAGAACTGTCTGCTAACCGAGAGGAAGTAGAGCATTGTTCATGAGCTGCACCATCACTTAAAGCCTTGGAGGTCTGTTGAGACCCCATAGTCACCATGCAAGTGCGGGAGGATGGAAATTGCCAAAACAAAGGAGGATAGCTACACTAGCTATTTATGATAATTGTTTAAATTTGATAACCTATGTTTATATTATTGTGGTTGATAGATTTAATCATTAGTGAAAGTAAAATCTTAATCATAATTGGTGACAATATGTTCTTTTAAGGAACTTTATCATGTAAAGGTCATCGATTTGATACCCCATGGGCAAAAATCTAGTCATGCTAAGGGCTAGTGTGGCTCATTCCGGGTGCAACCCCTGGGTGATTTTGATATCTTAGATGCCCCTAGGTTGTGGCTATGTTGAAAAATGCAGCAAGAAATTCTCAATTTGTTTTGCCTTGATTAAATTGAAAAAAATTGAATTTCCACATCAACGGAAAACTTGGATGATGTTAACTTGTGTGACATGGCTTGTGTCACCCAATTTAATCTTTAAAATTGAGTTGGAGGAGTTATATTTTAGTTCTGCATGTGTGATTGCTAATTTGTACCAATCAAGATCAGTTATCTTAGGTTGTTTTCAGTCAAATAGTTCCAACTTTTGGAGGAACTAGTGGAAGGTCAATTAAGGAGTGTAACTTCAGTCAAACTCAGTGATCATCTAGTTAGCTAATCAATCAATCCAAAATAGCTAGTGCATGCAGAGAATTTGAGTTACGCAGTTGAGGTGAAGATTCCAAGGCAGTGTAACATTAATTGTAGACTAGTCTTGAGTGTACAGGGGTTGCATATAGTCAAATGATCAGCTTAAGTATTTGTGTAATTCAATTAGATGAAATTTCTAAATAATAGGGGTTAATTCCTCAAGGATCAGTGCAAGGAAATATGAGCTCAAGCCAAGGAAAAATTTGACTAAGTCTGGGTCAGAGGCCTTCAATGAGTAGAGAGATAGGTTGTGCACTTGCAGGGTGAGCTCAATTGAGAAAATCAATTGTAATACATCTTTATTCATTTGATTAACGCAAGCAGGCATTGGGTTTTTAGCAGATTGTTTTCCCTAAATAAAAATTACTTGTTGCATGTGTGTTATTTCTTCTTGCATGTCTGAGATTTTTTTTCTAAATTGTGAATTAATATATGCAAATCAATAGAGTAGGTTTGTGTCTTATGATTTTGATTAAAACTTCACGAGCAGTTGCAAATCTACAACCTAATTTCTACATGGTATCAAAGCTAGATTCACATTAGAGTAGGAAATTCAAAGTTGTTTCTTAGAGGTTCAAATTTAAATATTAGTGTAGCAGGATTTCTTCAGAGTTTAGAAGTTGGCCTTAAATGGACTAAGGTTAGAGTATGCCTTAGAAGGCACCTCAATTTTTTTTGCATGGAAGGACTGCATGGAGGCAACAGTGGATGACAATGGATTGTTTGAATATGTCAAAACAAATATTCCAAGACCACTAACAACTAATGTTCAGGACCCTGCACAATGGAAGAAATATGTAGCCAAGGCGAGGAGAATAATCTTGAAGGGAGTATGGGATCATATTGTCTCGAATCTCCATGGAAAAGAAACTCCATTCATGATGTGGAAAGTACTGACATAATTGTTAGAGAATAGTAGTGACCACAAGAAGCTAGCACTCAAGGATAGACTTTGAAGTATCAAGATGCAGAAGAATGACAATATACTATAGTATCTGAGAAGGTTCACATCATGTCATGATGAATTGGGCAAGTTTGGTGTTATCATCCTTGAATATGACTTGGTAAGACTAGCCCTTCTGGGCCTTCCCAAGAGCTGGCATAACTATCAAGATTCGGTGAACGGGAGGGAGAAACTACTGAAGTGGGAGTGCTTATGGTCTGATTTGGTACAAGAGGAAATAAGGCAGAATACCAGAGATGGGACTTCATCCAAGGGAAAGGATGAAGAAAACTTTGCATTAGCTGGAAAGGTAAAGAAGGGAGAAGGGAATAAATCCCAATCCAAACCAGAATCCAGTCAAGGGGGCAAGAAGAAAGATTTGTCAAAAATTAAATGCTTCCATTGTTATGAATTCGAGCACTATGCCATGAAGTGTCCACATAAGAAGACAAGCAAGAAGACATCTGGAGGAGCAATAGGTGAAGCTTTGGACTCACAATTCGAGCTTAACTTTACCCTCATTACATACATGTCCATCACAGTGATGGGGAGCATGTGTTACTTGGACTCAGGCACACCGCTCCACATTATGAGGAATAGAGACTTTTTTAGTGACTTGGAGGAGAAAGATTTGCAGATGCACATCGAGATGGGGGACAACAGAAGGTATAGCATGACCAGGTTTGGTACAATCACCTTTTATAGGGAGTTAGGCTCCCTCCTTAGGCTCAAGGATGTCCTGTTCGTTCCGGGCCTAAAGAAAAATATCATATTTGTTGCAGTTTTGAAAGACCATGGTTATGATGCGATCTTCAGCAAAGGAAATGCATTCTTGAGACACACAACCACGGGACATGTGAAGCAGATCGAAGTTGGTGTGAAGAATCTATACAAGCTTGATGTGGAGGATTGTGTTGCATTGAGCACAAAGGCAGAGAAGGTGCAGAGTCATGATATCGATGAACTTTGGCATAAAGACTTGGCCATTTGCATAATGGCACTTTGAATATCATGTAACAGATAACCAAAGGCCTCCCGAAAGGAGCACTTGGGTAGCACGATGTATGCAAAGGATGTACTTTGTGGAAGCACACAAAATCCACATTCCATGATCGGGACAACAAAGCACATGCAGTTCTGGAAAGGATCCACTTTGATGTCTGTGGACCTTTCTCGATATCCTCCACTTCTAGGCACAAATATTTTGTCATTTTTATTGATGACTTCTCATGGAGGTGTTGTATATTCTTCTTGCAGAAGAAGGATGAGGCATTCTCCAAGTTCGTAGAATTTAAGGCATTGGTTGAGAAAGAAACAGGCAAGAAGTTGAAGGCTCTCATGAGTGATAATAGAGGTGAGTACATATCAAATGAGTTTAAAAATTTCTGTGCAAAAGAAGGTATTCGGCGAGAGTTGATAACACCCCACAACCCTTAGCATAATGGGGTGGCTGAGAGGAAGAATTGTAGCATTGTGGGAGCAGTGAGGGTGATGTTGTATGACCAAGGTCTACCTTTGCATTTATGGGTTGAAGCATGCAACACAACAATATATTTGCAGAACATGTGTCCTCATAGGATTCTAGGCATGATTACACCAGAGGAGGCTTTCTCAGGGAGAAAGATAGATGTGTCACACTTCAGGATTTTTGGAGCCTCTATTTATTACCATGTCTCCAAAGAATCAAGGAAGAAGCTAGAGTTGGGAACAAAATTGGGGGTATTTGTGGGTTACACATAAACTCCCCACAAGTACCGTGTGGACTTGCCATCCATCAAAATGACAGTTGTGTGAAGGGATGTTAAATTTGATGAAGACAAAGTGATGTGGTGCTCTCTTGAGAGGGAGCTTCAAATACCACTAGAGGAGTAGATTTTAACTCCAAGGGAGGAACCTCACGATGTTGTGGAGTAGCCACAAATTGAGGAGCATAGAGTGGAGACAACCACTCAAGGAGAACCATCCATAGAAGGAAGAAAAAGGACCTGGGAAGCTAAGAGACTTATGCAGTATGCGAGGGAGAATGTGGGTGCTTCTTCAAATCAGTGTAGGAAGAGAAGGTCACCAGATAGGTACACTAGCTACATGGCTCTAATGACTGAGATTGTAGAGATCGAGCCATCTTCTTTCGAGGAAGCATTAGAGAAACCTGTATGGGTTCATGTAATGGTCGAGGAATATGAATCCATTGTAAAGAAAAATGTTTGGGAAGTGTTCCCAAGACTAGTAGACAAATTAATTGTGGGTTTGAGATGGATCTTTAAGGTAAAACATGTAGTAGATGGAAGCATAGAAAAGTACAAGCCCATATTTATGCTAAAGGGTTACTCTCAAGTTGAGGGAATTAACTATGAGGAGACCTTTTCTCTTGTAACAAGGTACTCACCCATTAGATCAATTCTTGCTCTCGATGAATAGATGAGGTGGAAGATCCACCAAATGGTTGTAAAAACAACATTTCTCAATGGAGTTATTGAGGAGGAGGTGTACATCGAGCAACCAAAAGGATTCAATACTTTTGATCGAGAGTCTCATGTGTGCAGACTCAAGCGATCATTGTATAGTCTCAAGCAAGCACCCTCTGCTTAGTACACTAGGATAGATAACTATCACGCTAGTTTGGGCTTCACCAAAAGTGAAGCGGATGCAAACCTCTATCATTTCTTGGTAGAAGGTAAATTGTTGATTATTGTCTTATATGTTGATGATTTAATTTTAACTGGTGATGAGTGGATGATCAAATCTTGCAAGGAGGACCATGCAAGAGAGTTTCAAATGAAGGATATGGGTCTCATGGACTACTTCCTCGGATTTGAAGTATGACAAGGTGATGGGGAATTGTTTGTCTCCAAGGGAAAGTATGCCAACGAGACACTTCAAAGGTTTTGCATGGACAATTACAAACTTATGGAGATACCTCTAGCAACCAACTGGAGGAAAGAGGATGCCACTTCAGGTGAGGAATTGGATGCTACTGTTTCTCGACAGTTGGTGGGTTCACTTATATATCTTGTGAACACACGACCGTATATGTGCTATGCAGTCAACTAGCTGAGCCAAGCTATGGTTAGGCCAACCAAATTATTTTGGAGGCCAGCTAAGCATGTTCTATGGTACCTCAGAGGCACTACCCAGTTTAGACTATGGTACAAACGAATAGAGGGAGTGAAGTTATTTGGCTTCATATATGCAGATTGGGTGGGGAGTCCATCAAATCGAAAGATTACATCATGTTTATTTGGGGAAGCATTGGATGTGCTCAAGCCATGAAATTTGGTGGAGAGGTTGGGGCACATGAGATCTCCAATACCCAGAAAGGTTTTGGGAAAATTCTAAATAGACTAGGGGATATTAAAATAATTAATATTTTTAATGGAGTCCCTAAGTTTAAACTTAGGGAAAATAAAATATTAATGAGTATTAATATGAATTTGTGTTATAGTGGTCCAAAAGACATGGATCAAGCCAGATCTAATCTTAGCCTTTGATTAGGGACTTAATCTCAGCCATTGAATCATCAACAAGAAAATTATAAGAGGAGGCTTGAGGGTCACTTGGAGAGTACACTAGATGATCGATCATTATATTCTCTAGAGCGGAGTTTGCTAAGAGATATAGAATCAGTGATCGGGAGAACAGATGAGGGGAATTGAGTACACAGAAACAAAGAAGGCAGAGAGTGTACCGGGAGAGCATCGCAGTAGCCAAGGAGAGTGATGCAGAGCTAGCAAGTGCTCACGCAGGACCACACAAAGGTAACCAAGTGCTCAACAGAGCACCAGAGGGGTCAGCGTAGCTGACGCAGAGGCTCCTAGAGCTAACGTAGGCCAAGGAAGGCTGACGCAGGGCCTCCTGGGGCTGACGCAAGCCAAGGAAGGCTAACACAGGGCCAATGCTAGGCTAGGAGAGGCTGACACAGTCCAGATTGGGTAGATGTTGGGTTGCAAAGTAGTTTTGTGTTGAGGAGCTACTGGAAGGATTTTTCAGGGTTTTCAGCCAAGAGATTTCTCTCAAACTGTGAGGTATATCTCTAAGGAAATTCTCTGTTGGGTAGGCCAATTTCGATACCCAGATTGTACTATGATATTGCTTAATAAGAAAACCCTCAGATAGCTGCACCAATTTTCCCGCATTAGGTTTTTTCAGGGATATTGGTCCAAAAATAATGGTGTCATGTGGTGTGTTTGTTCTTGTTTCTTTTAGTTATTGATCTGTAATATATTGAGCATGCATTGGTGTTTATTTTCAGTATTTACTTTGTAAATAACTTGTTAAATAAAAATAACAAGTAGGTAGGAATAAATCAGAAAAGGTGCATGAAGGGTTTCTAAACTAAGTAAACTTAGAAACTTCAACATGGTATCGGAGCGTGATTGCAGATCACAAGAGGACTAAAAGACATCAGCCAAGTGAAGCAATAGCAGCAGAAAACAGTTGTCCGAGGGTGACAAAAGTTGTTTCTAGTAGTGCAGAAGCCAAGGAAGTGTGACGCAGAGCCAGCCAAAACCACACAGAAGAAGTCGGGAACTATGCAGAGTCTCAAAGAGGCTAGCATTGCTGACACAGAGGACTAGAGGGTTGACGTAGGGCATCCCAGGGTTGACGCAGACCCATCCAGGGTGATGTAGAGGCAATTTCAGGGAGAGAGAGGCTGACACAGTTCACAGAGAGGCAATTACTAGAGTCCAGAAGGCTGCAAGAATATTGTAGAGTGGAGTTGGTGAGGTACTATAGTCAGAATAGTACCTGACAGAAGAGGGTTAGAGGAGTTATTATCGAGGGTTTCTAGACGAGGAACTTGGATCAACAGTCTAGTTGCAAAAGACGATCAGAGTAGAGGGCATCTCGACAAGTGGCAGAAGGATTTCCAGGAGGGAAATCAGGACTCAGAGGGAGTCCAGAAGAGAACTTCTAGGAGGGAAGTAGAGACTCAGAGGAGTTGAACAGAGAACTTCCAGGAGGGAAGTAGAGGAGCGTCATGGCACTACACGGGGTAAGAGACCAAGATAGACTGGATGGAGCATCAAACTTCGTAGTCTGGAAGGCTAGAATCTTATCAGTGCTTGACATGAATCATGTCAAGAACTTCACCTTGGAGGTTATAGCTATCCCAACGACCCCAATGATAATGACAAGTACGAGGAGGTGATGGCGAGGGCCAAGTGCATTATCCTTGATGGGTTTAAGGATCATGTCGTACCACATATAGCCGAGAAGGAAATGAAAATTGAGATGTGGGAGGCTCTCAAGAACCTATATCAGCATACTTCTGTGCAAAGAAGAATGCTACTCGAGAACAAAATGAGGTCATATCAGATGAAGAAGGGTCAATCAATTGACTCCTTCCTTGGAGGACTAAATGAGATATGAGATAAGTTGACTTCTATAGCAGCGACACTGGATCAGGAGCTTATGGTGAGGAAAACCCTGAATGTTGTCTCAGAAGAGTGGGAAGTGTTTGTCCAGAGCATCCTAGGCAGAGGGAATCTCCTACCTTGGGACAATATGTGGGTAGATCTTCACTAGGAAGAGATCAGACGACAGTCAAAGATAGGTAGCATCTGAGGGAAAGCAGGAGAAGCGGAAGAAGAAATGATCCAAGTGGATATTGGTGTCCACTCGTCAATTCCACTTGGACCCCCACTATTTCTTCTTCTAGTTTTTCATTTTCGTTAATTGTAGCACAATTTACTATTTTTAGCAGTTTTTTGGGTCCTAAACTTCCAAAGCTATTTTGAGGCCCTAAACGACGTTTTTTGGAAATCTATCACCAATTATTTTTTGTGTAAAATCATCTTTTTCATCATAGTCCTTGGAGAGATCTTTCTAATGGGCTATCATGCATGTCAAACGGATATAATATGAACAAGTCACGACCTCGAGAAGTTGGCTGTCCAAATCACCCCAACAAGGCCCATAAAATCTTGGTGTTACATCTCCTCAGGTTAGGGTTTTGGTTGTTTAGGGTTTTCTATTATTGTTCAATAATAAAAAGGCCCTTGAGCCTCATTGTAGTTCATTTTAGAGGCATGTGGCCCCCACACCTCTTCTCAGAGATAAGCTACCATCGCCCTAGCTAGTGTATTTCCATTTCTGTTTGTAAGCATATTTCAATATTTTACAGTATTATTTCCACTGCATCTCTGTATTTATGGTTATCTATGTAATTTGTTGCATTCTTGTTTAAATCCGGATCAGTGGTATTAGAGCAGTCTACTTTTTTTTTCTGTGTTTTTCTTTGCATGTCCCCAATGAGGTTGGGATATAAGGAGTCAGGGCTTGAACTGGTCGAAACTTTGCAAGACCAACCTCGCAAATCCCGACGACCTCCCATGGCCGATGAAAAGAAAGACGAGGGTGAAGGAGATCCTATCAAAATATTGCTTGAAGAAGCCCTCCAACAGGAAAGGAACGCGATGATGGACATCTTTGCTGAGATCCTTCAACGGCTACCCAGGGGCAATGCATCAGCTTCCAATAGCTACTCTGGAAATGCCACATCGTTTAAGGTACAAGTTAATTTTTAAATCCCCATATTCGAGGGTCAGATAGACATAGATGCCGTCGATAAATGGTTAAATCTGCTAGAGGGTTATTTTTCTGTTCATGATTTTTCCAGTCGGGAAAAGATTATTTTCGCTCTTCTCAAAGCAGCCCACGTCAAGGACTGGTGGGAAACCTACTGCGAGCAGAAGGATGAAAGTATAGGCTCACTATTTTCAGCTGCACCCACTTGGAATTCATTCCGGGATGCAATCAAGGAGCAGTACTACCCTGTCAGAAGCTATGAGGATCAAGACATAAAGTGGACCACGCTGTGGAAGGGAAGGGACCAAGACGTGCTCTTAGTTTACTAATATTTTCCATACCCTTCGCACAAAGTTGGGTATCAAGGATTCAGAACAGCATTTGGTACTCAAATACCGCGGCTACTTGCACAAGTACATCAAAGAAGAAATAGAATTCATGAACATCTCCTCGCTCGGCACAGAATAATAATATGCCATCAAGGTCGAGCACAATTTTAAATAGAAGAAGCGAGACTTTGGATCTACGATTCCAAAGCAAGGGAAAGGTGCACCCAAACCACAAAACAAAGGACAAAGATAGGGCGGAGCGACCCAAGACAACCCGCCAAAGATGCAAGCAAGAACAATGCCGCGAAGCTGAAAAAGGACACGGGAAAGTGGTGTGAGTTCCATAAGAGCTCCACTCACAACACAAGTGAGTGTCGGGCCAAGCAGTCACTAGTGGCCGAGCTAAAGGTTTCAGAATCAGATGCATGTTCCAACTTTGAGTCAGAACCTGACAAGGGGAATGACAAAGGGAAGTAGATTATCGATGCAGAGCCCAATGCCACTGTTGCCACCATGAAGATCCAAAAGGAGGAACCTGAAGATCTAGAGGAGGAGGAACGTCTCTTCCACTCCTAGATGTGGGTAAAGGGCTGCCTACTACAATTCATTGTCAACAGCAGGAGCCAAAAGAACCTCATTTTGACAGAGGTCATGAAGCAGCTGGGCTTACTGACCATAGCACATCCACAACCGTACACCATCGGGTGGCTTCACCAAGGATGAGATCTTCACGTGAGCCAACATTGTCGCCTTCCATATAACATCAAGCCCTTCACGGATGAGGTATTGTGTGACATTTCTCCCCTTGAAGTTTGTGATGTATTATTAGGATAACCATACTTGTGGAAGTGACATACTATGTATGAATCAAGGCCCCGTGCTGTTATTGTTACTTTGGGAAATAATTTGTACAGGATACCAGAGGTAGCATTGCCTATCGCCATCTCTTTGGTTACTACAAAACAATGCAGTAAGCTCATTTCCAAAATCGGGAAATTTGTTTTCCTGATGATATGCCCGCAAGGAAGGAAGAAGACGGTGGCCACAACCTCCAGACAAGGCCCCTACGCACGACAACTACAGATGGACAAGGTCGTGGTGGAGTACAAGGACATCTTCACATCCCTTGCATGGGTTCCTCTACATTGTTAGGTCAAGCACTCCATCGATCTGACCCCAGGTGCATCGCTGCCCAATGGACCAATCTATTGGCGCTCCGTTCTAGAGAACGATGAAATCAAGAGGCAGATTTAAGAGCTGCTATAGAAAGGTCACTTCCATCTGAGTTCATCGCCCTATGGGAGCTCGATCATGTTGGTACAAAAGAAGGATGGGACTTGGAGACTCTATATTGACTATCGGGCGCTGAATAAGATCATTGTCTATAATAGGTACCCAATCCCATGGATTGATTACCTCTTGGACCAACTGAAGGGTGGGAAATATTTCAGTAAGATTGATTTGAAGTCAGGATATCACCAGGTACCAATTGAACCCTCCGATGTGTGGAAGGCTTCCTTCAAAGCCAAGGAGGGCCTTTTTGAATGGTTGGTTATGCCTTTCAGATTGATGAATGCTCCTGCAACCTTCATGAGGCTAATGGATGACATCTTGCGGCCATTCACCAACTCATTTGTAGTGTTATACTTGGATGACATCCTGATCTTCAGCCAGAGTTGGGAAGAGCACCTCCACCACATCTGACAAGTTCTCCAAACACTGCGACAACACAAGTTATGTGCCAATTTGGAGAAATCAACTTTTTGCATGACCCAGGTTCAGTATCTGGGATACATTATTGATGAATAGGGGGTGCATGTGGATCCAGCCAAGATCCAAGTCATTCAGGATTGGCCATCTCCAACCACTTTGACAGAGCTCCACAACTTTCTAGGTCTTGCCAACTTCTACCACAGGTTTGTGTTGGGATTTCCTCATATCACTTGGCCCTTGAGTCAAGTCACCAAGGGAGGAGTGAAAGAAAAATTATTTTGGTATGAATCTCAACAGAAGGCATTCACAGAGTTGAAAGATCACCTCTACTCGGCACCAGTGCTTGCATTAACAAACTTGCAACAGCCATTTGAGGTCGAGACAGATGCCTCTAACTATGCTATTGGGCAGTCCTTACTCAACACGGGCATCCAGTGGCATATCCGAGTGAGACACTTTCAGACACAGTCCAGAAGTATCCCACTTATGACAAATAGATGTATGCCATTGTGTAGACCTACCGACAATGGAAGCATTACATTTTGGGGAAGGAAACAATCATCGACATAGACCACCGACCCCTATAGTTCATACAGACCCAAGGGAAATTACAGAATGATCACCATCAGAAATGGTCCACATACCTACAACAGTTCCATTTTAATATCAAGTATAAGAAGGGCAACACCAATAATGTTTTAGATTGCCCATTCAACCACCAATCGTGGCATTAACCACCGTGCTCAACTCTTGTGGGCAAGAGACTTCTGATTGGCCACTTCTCTACAAAAGCGACCTAGAATTCAACCACACATACCCAACACTCTTGGAGGGCCAACATGTTCCAGATTTTCACCTCCAGGATGCCTTGTTATGCCACCTAGGTCATCTTTCTGTTCCTTCAAGCAAGCATGCCAATATGATTTGGGAAGCACACTATAGTCAGGTTGCTGGGCATTTCGGGGTCGAGAAAATGGTGGCAATACTGCAGAAGTATTTCTATTGGCCAAATCTTCGATAGGATGTCAGGAAGTACATCAGATCATGCACTGCCTATGCCATTGCCAAGCCGACCATCAAGAAGCAAGGCATTTATACCCCGCTGCCTACCCCTAGTCGACCTTGGGAATCCTTCCTTCCACTATGGAAACGACTATGTTCTTGTGGTCGTCGACACGTTCTTGAAGATGGCCATTAAGGCGGCCTGCAAGAAGAATATCACAACCGAAGCCACTGCTAAACTCTTCTTTGAACTAGTGTGGGCACGCTTTGGGATCCCACATTCTATCATCTCAGATCAGGACATCAGGTTCCTTAGTACATTTTGGTCCAGTCTCTGGTCGATGCTGGACACCAAACTCACTAAGTTCACAACCTTCCATCCTCAAACTGATGGTTAGACAAAGGTTGTCAACAGAATGATCGTACACATTCTGCGCATGTACAAGTCAAAGCATCCATGCACATGGGACGAGAGCCTCCCCTATGTTCAACACAGCTACAACTGGGCTCTCCATAGCTTGACTGGCCACAACCCTTTTCAGGTGGGGTTGGGATTCCAGCCACTATGTCCCATTGATGTGGCCATGCCATTTACAACTACTCAAGCAGATTCAACTCATGTCTAGTCTGAAACATATAAGGAAAACAACTTCATTGAGCACATCCAACATATTTTCCAGTAGGTCCATGAAATTCTAGAGAAATCAAATGCCAAGTACAAGCAACGACATGATCAACATTGGGTGCCACACAAGTTTTAGGTGGGCGACAAAGTCTGGTTGCATTTGCAAAAGGAATGCCTTATCGGAGCCTATCAGAAACTCAGACCACTCTAATATGGTCCTTACACCATTACCAAGGCTATGGGAGACAATGCATTTGAGCTCAACATTCCCCCATTCCTTGGCCTGCACCCAGTGTTCAACGTGGACCGCCTTTGGCCATACTTTCCACCATTACTAGACACATCTGACATTACAGAACATATCACACCCACAAAGTTAATTCCAGATTGCATGGACCAAGCTGCAACTGGTCAGATCATGGACATAAATATGAAGCACACTCGCCAGCAGAATATCCAACTATATCGAGTTGTCAAAGCAGATCAACTCCTTCACCAGGGCAAGTGGCTCACTAGGGACCAAGTTCAGCAGAAGTTTCCTCATCTCATGGAGGAACTCAACGTAATGGGGACCATTGCTTCCTAAGGGGGGAGGAATGATCCAGGTGGATATTAGTGTCCACCCGCCAATTCCACTTGGACCCCCACCATTTCTTCTTTCAATTTTTTAGTTTCCTTAATTGTAGCACAATTTACTATTTTTAGCATTTTTTCGGGTCCTAAACTTTCGGAGCAGTTTTTAGGCCCTAAATGACGTTTTTTTGGAAATCTATCTCCAACAATTTTTCTGTCTAAAATCGAATTTTCCATCGTAGTCCTCAGAGAGATGTTTCCAACGGGCTATCATACACGTCAAACATAGATAATATGACCAAGTCACGACCCCACGAAGTTGGCTGTGCAACTTACCCCAATGGGGCCCATAAACTCTTGGTGCTACATCTCATCGAGTTAGGGTTTTGGTTGTTTATGGTTTGCTCTTATTTTTCAATAATAAAAAGTCCCTTGAGCCTCACTGTAGTTCAGTTCAGAGGCATGTAGCCGCCACATCTCTTCTCAGAGATAAGCTACCATCGACCTAGCTGGTGTATTTCCATTTCTGTTTGTAAGCATATTTCAGTATTTTACATTAATGAAATGAAGTATTAATTTCGCTGCATCTCTGTGTTTATGGTTATCTCTATAATTTGTTGCGTTCCTGTTTAAATCTGGATCAAGAAAGATCTCTCCAAGATCAAGTGCTTCCACTATGGGGAGATGGGTCATTATGCGACCCAGTGCCCAAGGAAGAAGAATAAGGGAGAGTTTTCCGAGGCTAAGGTAGTGCCAACACTGGTAGAGAAGGAAGATTTGACAGACAATGAATGTGCCATGAGTACACATGCACCACTTGGTCGGAAGTGGGGAGACATAGAGCTATAATAAGGCAAACTACAGGCGATGAGGTGCAGGATCCTCGAGGTACCCAACCTCTTGGATTAGACCTTGCTACGGGAGCCCTAACAAGGAGTAGTAAGACTGGTTGGGTCGGTAAAGACGGGTGTAGATGGAGTGACATAGAGAGCTACAATGCAAGAGTCCTGAGACAACGTAGGTTTAGCAGGTTGCAGTAGTGAGAGAGGCACATGAGTTTTGCACCAGTGCAGGAAGGCACAGAGAGGTGTGCAACGGTGAGAGATGCAGGGAGTTGTTGCAGCAGCGCAGAGGTTAGAGAGAGGGAGAACTTGTCAGCGGTAGAGGGAGCTTTAGTGTCAGTGGGTGTTTCTATCCCAATAGGGAGGTTAGTTGGGAGATTATTTACTTACTTCTCAGTAATTGAGTTGCAGTGCAGCAATGGGAAGCACGATGCAACATGATGAGAGGAGGTGTAGTGCAGATGCAGTGCTGGGAGGAAGGACTAGCAACAACATGGATGCAGAGGGAGTTGTTGTATAGATGTAGCAGTGGTAATGGCAAAACCATAGGCAATAGTACAGGATGCAACAATGTAGAGCATGTTGGGCAAGAACGCCTAACATCAGCATAGGTACCAATGCCGATAATCAGAGTAATACTTAGTGAGGAGTATTGCTAGAGCACAATCCTCGCTAAGAGGGAGTGTTGATTTGGGGTAGCATCGGATGTGCTCCAGCCACAAAACTTGGTGGAGAGATTGGGGCACATGAGATATCCAATACCCAAAATGGGTTTGGGAAAATTCTAAACATATCAGGAGATATTAAACTAATTGATATTTTTAATGGAGTCCCTAAGTTTAAACTTAGGGAAAATAAAATATTAATGAGTATTAATATGAATCTATGTTAGAGTGGTCCAAAAGACATGGATCAAGCCAGATCTAATCTTATTCGTTGATTAGGGACTTAATCTTGGCTGTTGAATCGTTAATAGGAAAAGTATAAGAGGAGGCTTGAGGGTCATTTGGAGAGTACACCAGATGACCAATCATTCTATTCTCTAGAGCAGGGTTTGCTAAGAGAGATAGAATCAGTGATTGGGAGAGTAACTAAGGGGCATTGAGTACAGAGAAAAAGAGAAGGCAGAGAGTGTACCAGGAGAGAAACACAACAACCAAGGAGAGTGACGCAAAGCTAGCAAGAGCTCACGCAAGGCCACAGAGAGGCAGCCAAGTGTTGCACAGAGCACTAGAGGGGACAACGTACTTGATGCAAAGGCTCCTAGAGCTGACATAGGGTCTCCTGGGGCTGACGCAGGCCGAGGAAGGCTGACGCAGGGCTAACGCTGGGCTAGGAGAGGCTGACACAATCCAGATTGGGTAGATGTCGGGGTTGCAGAGAAATTTTTTGCTGAGGAGCTGCCGGAAGGATTTTCCGGGGTTTTCAGCCAAGAGATTTCTCTCAAACTGTGAGAGATAGCTACTAAGGAAATTCTCTGTTCGGTAGGCCAATTTTGACACCTAGATTATACTCTGATATTGCTTAATAAGGAAACCCTCAGATAGCTGCATCAATTTTCCCTCCTTGGGTTTTTCAGAGGACATTGGTCAAAAAATAATGGTGTCATGTGGTATGTTTGTTCTTGTTTCTTTTAGTTGCTGATCTGTAATATGTTGAGCATGCACTGGTGTTTATTTTCAGTATTTACTTTGTAAATAACTTGTTAAAGAAAAATAACAAGTAGGTAGGAATAAATCAGAAAAGGTGCATGAAGGGTTTCTAAACTAAGTAAACTTAGAAACTTCAACACATCTGGTGGAATTTTCAGTGTTGGGTCTGGAGGTTTCTTGGTACAATAGGAAGCAAAGATTTGTGGCACTCAGATCAGCTGAAACATAATACATGGCTATCAGTCATGTAGAATGTGAGGTGATCTGGATGAGAAAGATGCTTGTTGGATTGTTTGGTCAGATGATGGATCCAATTGTGATCTACTGTGATAATCAGAGTTGCCTCAAGCTCTTTAGAAATCATGCTTTTCATGATTGATCCAAACATATAGATATCTAGTATCATCATTTACGAAATTCTGTGCAGAGTCAGATAATGTTGTTGCAGTAAATTTTGACAAAGGAACAAGGTCCTAGCATTTTAACAAAGGCCTTATCAAGAGAAAAGTTTGAGTTCCATAGGTGCAGGATAGGGGTGGTTGATAATCCCTTTCTTGCTGAGAGGGAGTGTTGAAAATTGTAGCAAGAAAATCTCAATTTGGTTTTTCCTATGATTAAATTGAGAAAATTCGAATTTCCACATCAACAGACAACTTGGATGATGTTAACTTGTGTGACATGGCTTGTGTCACCCAATTTATTCAGTAAATTCAAGTTGGAGGAGTTAGAGTTCCGTTATGCATGTGTGATTTCTAATTTGTAGTAATCAAGACGAGTTATCTCAGGTTGTTTTCAGTTAAATAATTCCAACTTTTGGAGGAACTAGTGGAACGTCATTTAAATAGTGGGACTTCAGTCAAACTCAATGATCATCTGGTTAACTAAGAAATCAATCCAAAATAGCTAGTGCATGCAAAGAATTTGAGTTACCTAGTTGAGGTGGAGATTCCAAGCCAGTGTAACATCAGTTGTAGACTAGTCTTGAGTGTACAGGTGTTGCATGTAGTCAGATGATCAACCTAAGGAATTGTGCAATTCAATTAGAGGAATTTCCTAAATAATAGGGGTTAATTCCTCAAGGAACAACACAAGTTAATAGGAGCTCAATCCGAGGCAAAATTTATCTATGTTTGGGTCAGACGCCTTCAGTGAGTAGAGAGATAGGTTGTGCACTTTCAGGGTGAGCTCAGTTGAGCAAAGAAACTGTAATACATCTCTATTCATTTGATTAATTTAAGTAGGCATTAGGTTTTTTAGAAGATTGTTTTCCCTAGATAAAAATACTTGTTGCATGTGCGTTATTTCTTCTTGCATGTCTGATATTTTTGTTCTAAATTGTGAATTAATATCCGTAGAGAAGTAGAGTAGGTTTGTGTCTTGTGATTTTGATTAAAACTTCACGAGCAATTGAAAATATACAACCTAATTTCTACAAGCTACTCAAACCTCAAGTTAGTCGTACTAGTCATCTTAGGACTCACATAAACTAGCAAAAAAAAATTAACTAGAATTTATTATTGATAGTTGGTCAAGATGTTTCCATGCATTTATTTTTAAATAAAATATTTTTTAGGGAATTTTATATAAATTTGGGTGTTGTTTAATTATTCTATGTTTTTACCCTGGTTTGGTTATTTGTGGTTTCTAGTCAAATTCTATAATATGGGCTCTTTTCCACCATGCCTGGTTGTCCTTAGGTCTCTCAGAGAGTTTGGTTCTTACCTGCTGGGCTGTTATAGTTCACCTTACTTAGATTGGCCTGTATCTTGCCCTCTTCCTACAACCAAGTATTCTCATGCAACACTGACACTGTTAGCCTCTTAGTAGTGTCTTGCTCTAGCCATCAATATTATTACACTTCTCCTTCTCCTATATACACTTTCTCATTTGTGGTCCTTGTTGAGGTCATCCTCTGGTTTTCTCCTGACATGCCTCACTAACGAATGCATTGTAGACATGGCTTTGCTGGCAAGGGGGAGGGCAACTCCTGTGATCGTTCTTGGGCATAATCTGCAACACATCACTACAATGAGGCTACACTTGAGCATATGCAAAATTTAATTAATTAGGAAACAATTGAATCTATGCACGAACAAGAAACTCACACATATGGCAACATCCTCTCACAAGTTGCATAATGGATACCAGATCCCGACCACACTCATGGATGGAAAAATCATATTTGTGAATAGTATAACTCTAATGGAACATCAAGAATCTCATTGGTAAGGCTCTCAAAGAAAAAGAAGACACACGATTAAAATCTCCCTCAAGCTCAATATCATCCAAGGTGAAAATAGACAGATGCCATTGGAACATAAAGATATGGCTTAAAGCTCTACTTCACAAGGGGAAGGGTACTACCTCCTCGGGCACCCATGATGCTCCTATACATGTTACAACTTCAACCCAGACACCAATATTATCTTTTTCACATTGGACAATGACATCTTGATATGGTTTTCACTCCTACAACTATTATTGATCATAAGCAGAGTACCTGCCATTTTTCTCTAGTCATCATTGCATATCTTTTTGCTATAATTGTATTTAATGAAGAAACTCTATCAAGATTTATTTTATGAAATTTATATGTACTCTTTTAGACAAACTTATTACTTTTCTGTCACTAATTTGGTTTCCCTACTAGCAGATTGCGATGGAAAACTATTTGATGTATGTTTTTCGAGCAAATCAATCTAAATTTAAGCTTACAAAAGAAAAAAAAAAACATTCTATGTTTTTGAGTTTATGTCATAATTCCGCAGAATTTTTGGTCATAACATGATTTTTTGTTGTTTAAAATGTGTTTTTGAACACATAAAATGTTCATCATCCTTTAAAACCCCTATTTATTAAGCCAATTGTGCAGAGTTCATAACTCAAACTTGTGATTGCAACACATTTTATTGGAAAATATCCCAGAAAAGCTCCAAAGTGTAGAAAAAATAGACGATGACATAAAGATAATTTAAATTTGAATTTGTATATGAGTTCTTTAATTTTGTAATAAAATTTCATATTTTTTTAAATGAAAATCTTTATAAAATATCTAAGAGATATTTTTTTCGTATTTATAAATAACATTTTTAATAAATATATTGATGTAAAGTAGTGTGTATAATTTAAGTGAATTTGATTTGGTAGTTGATAATGTGAAGTTAGTAAAAATTCCTAATAACATTGGCATAGGTGATTGAGTTTTTTTAATGGAGTAGTCTAACCAATAAATGAAATGGATTTTTTGCCTAGAATATGTCAATACAATTTCTAGCAAGAGTGTGATTTCTTGTTGTTTAAAATGCAGAAATGGATTTTGCACCCTAAAAAACCCCTAGGGCACTTGAACTTTTAGATTAAAGAACTTAAACTCATTATTCTTAAAAATATATAGTGGATTTTAGGCAAAATTGAACAAAATAAATTCCCTAAGAAGGGTCATTTTGTCTATTAGTTAGACAACGGTCTTTTTTTTTTTATGTAACATATATATATTTTTAAGAAAATTTGTTAGGCAATTCCTTTTATTTCAAGGATAATATTCAGGATAAGCCTTTTTTTTTGTAAATTAAGACTGTATTATCTCAAAATTTCAACATACATCAAATAAAAATATGATTGTTCCTACAAAGCTCGGTCTCAATCTGCCACTAGGGAAACTAGATCTATTGACTGTCAACTGAAGTTCAAGCAATGTAAAGTAAACACATATGATACTTAGAAACTACTAAACTATCATATACTGGAATACAAAAGGAAATAAAACCATTTCCAGAAGGAATAACATGATTCAAGAGTTTGAAGAGGTAACTAGAGTTGGGTCCTGAGCATTGGTAGTCGCTAAAGCAGGGTATTTTAGGTCATACTGAAGGTGTCTTTCTAGGTGAGCTTGATGGGTATCCAAATTGGAAAGACAAGAGTGCTGATATGATTGCACTCGCTTGATTTTGTTCAAAGAAGAGATGATATCATTGTGGATTTCATGCTTTTCCTTCAAGACCCTACCTAAAAGAGTTTTCATTTTCCAATGGAGGGTGATGGAGTTCAAGTATTGGTTTTGTCTTCCCCTAGTATGACCAGAGTCATAAACCCAATAAGGTACTTCCTATTAGATTTTTGAATCTGAATAAGCTTGTTAGTCATTAGTTGTGAGGGCTTAGATTCACAAATTTCTTCATGAATTTCAGGGGGTGTGGCGGAACGGAAGATGGTTGCAATGTCCTAGGCATGGGCTTGTGCATGAGGATTACCTTGAAGGGCTCTGCCCCCAACCCCTTGGAAGTTTCACATTCATTGTTGGGGCATAATTCACCAAAAAGGAAAAATGCATGCTAGATAGCTTGCCCACAACAACCTAGGATTTATAGAAATAAGATTAAGTAAGCTCGCAAGATGCACAGACTAAGGCATTCTATGAAACCTAGGTGAGAAAATCCAATATGCATAAAAGAGCAAGTAGAAAAATAACAGATCAAAGTCTTTGGCAGGGCCTGAAACACGTCAGGAGACACTGAAATTCCAACCATGACCCAACCTAGTTGAACTCGAAGCTAAGTAAACAAGTATCCACCAGTGAGAAGAAAAACTAGAGAATAAGATGAATGAGCTAGATGGAGAATAAAATATCATGAGTTTTCCAACCCACTGAACCTAGCTTGATGAAGTTGTGCACTATGGAGGAAGGTGGATGTCATAGGATCTTATAGCCTCCAACTCCGATGCATCCATTAAAGTCCAAGAATTTGAAATCTCTTCTTGTCCAAAGCTTGTCTCTTATCCATTGCTCAACTGCCAAAGTATGTGACACGAACCTCCAAGCCCAAAGACCGGTGTAACTCACATGCAAGGGCAAGTTAAATCTAATCATTGGAGGCCAACATCCATCCCTAGTTGAAAGCATACTAATTATTCAATGAATTTGAGAATTTTCCACCACACATGAAACTTCCTCAGTTAGACGCCCAAGTGAATTGTCCCACTTGCAGGCAAGGAAATGTTTGGGTATACTAGAAAAGCCACGAAGCAAGATCTCCCCTTTCATAACAGTCGAATGAAGGAAAGATTCACATTGGAATGGGGATAGTGTATGTGGTACTCATGTGTGTTGCATAGGGAGGGTTCCCCATGCTATCCTTCCCTCTTAAATGTCGTGGGAGGCGGCGAGGTGGTGGGATCCCCTCCTAACCTCCAATGTCCCATCAACCAACACCCTAATCAGGGAAGGCTAAATCAAATTCTTTAAAAATTATGACTAGATCAATATCTTAATAATAATGAACTTTTGAAGAACAAATATATTATAAAACAAGATTACATTTAACATAGGGGAAAATTGTTTTTCTTTATATCTATTTAAATTATAACTAAGTAATGATGATGATGATTAACATCTATTAAGATTGATATGGTTTATTGGACCTTAAGAAGGTAAGAGATTATTTAGAATTATTTAACATTCTATTTCTATACTAAAAAAAATATCAAGTATTTTAAGATCGCCATAATTTTGTTAATTTAAAAAGCAAGATAATTAATATTACAATAAATATTTTGAAAATATTTATAAAATAATAATTAAAGAATATATTTTTATTTTTATTTTTCCCTTTTTTTTTAAAATAACAATAACTATCCACTTTTTTTTTTTTTTTTTCCTGAGTAAGATTAATTCTATTAAAAAAGAGGAAAAATATTTACATAATGACTGAAGTCAGTACACTGCTCTGATAAGAGACATCATTTCCAAGAGAAAACAAGTAAGGAAGCCAAGTGCAGAACCCACTTCATAGAGACCCATTCAACAAAAAACATAGGAAGTCCATAGCCTAGTTACCATACTTAACTTTCCCGAAGTAAGCCAAAACATAACCAAAAAAAGACAGACCAACGTCGGCGAGAGCAAGCTAATCAACAGGTGGTTCTTCCACAATTCGGCACCAACCGAAATCTGGCTCATCTGCAGCAGGAGCGGCGAGCTGATCAGAAGGTCCAGGATCTACTCGCACCATCTCCGTATCCTGAGTGCTGCAACTTGGGGCGACCTGAACATGCTGAGGCGCCATTCCAATTCCAAGCTGAATCGCAGGAGAGGGACTAGCGATTGCCCCCGAGCCTCCCGTATGAGAATCTGAGCCCTCCATTTGAGTTGTTTCATAGAAGACCACGGATATGTGGGCGGTTATCCAAGGCTGGTGCAGGGAACTGTTGAAATAGAAAATGGCAGAGCTTGTCGAGGAAGGAGGCCCACTATTACACAACAATTTGTCAC
>APFE030086778.1:42070-55710 GCA_000404065.3 Pinus taeda
GATGATCCTAACTCCTCCTCCTCTATCTATAAAAGCTTGTCCTTTTGCCTTAGGCAAGCTAGTTCCAGAGTTCCAGAGTTCCAAAGATTGAGAATTGTCAAGGTCATGCTGCAAGAAGCCTTCTTCATTCCCATAAGGCTAAATCTAAAGTAAGGAGATTCTTGTCCAAATAACCAAGGAGAGAGAGGCTTGCTCCCATTCCCAACAAGCTTTGCAAGACATGTGCTGCTGATCACCCAGCCAAAGGAGGATTTGACATTAGAACTATGGTTGTATTCTTCTTTGTTTATCAATAATAGACGACTATTATTATGGTTCCACTTTTATTGTTCTTTGTAATGATGATGAGTTATATCCTTTCTGACTGATATATAGTTGCATCTATTGGATTTTATGCTTGTGTTTGTGTCATTCTTTGTATGTGCAGGTGTCCATTCACGGAGATCATGGGGATCGTGACCGGCCGGAGAAAAGGAACGGGAGCGTCAACTCTTCTGCAAGCACTAGCGTTGGAAGCCAGGTAGGCCCTCATCATTGGTCTTTAATTTGCAATTAGGAACCTGCGTGATAGCATTGTTTGATTGTTGCTAGACCCAATCTGGGATAGTAGGGATCGCCTCTGTCCGCAGAGGGGATTTACCTCCACAACAATTTGGCGACTCCACTGCGGAGTTGGCCTTTTGTCTTGTTGTTTGATTTGTAAACTTTAGATGGAGCCTGAAGTACGGCCAAATAACCTTCGAAACGCTATTGTTCTGCATTAGCGAAGTAGATCAACGCCACTTTAGTCCATCTCCGGTTTGTTTTACGAACTGAACGGCTTGGAACTTGCCTTGTTTCTTGGTTGTTTCTTGCTTGGTTAGCCTTCTAGGTTGAGCTCTTGTGCTGCTTCTCGTCCCTTGGTGTACCTGGTTACTGTTGGCCTAGCTTTGGCTTGCTTGTTTTTTATTTTTTCATAGCAAACTTGACTGGCATGCTTTTATAGTGCTACAGTCGCACCAATTGGTGCTTGTTGCTCATTGACAACCCACGCCAATCCCTGAAAGGCGCTAGTTGTAGCCTGACAGTCGTGCCATGCCTGGGAATTGTTAAAGTTTGCTTGGTTTTAAGCCTTCTGAGCTTGGTCTTTGTTTTTGGATACATTTTCTCGACTGCTTGAGTCTGTTGGAGTCTTGTTTTACTGGTTTTGAGTCTCTTTTTTGAGAAATTCTTAATTTGATTTCCTTTGGTCATTACTTGGAGGTTTGTCTCAGTCTTTTCAAAATTTTGCATCTTTTTGCTTTCGTTTTTGAAAAATTGTGTATGAGTGTTAATTTCCTTTGAGTGTTTTTATTTTTTGATCTTTGGAACTCTCACCCAATTTTCTTGATTCGCACTTGATTGGTTCTTAGATTACATTAGAATCATCTCGTGTTTGAGAATTCTCTTGCATAGATCACACTTGCATAATTAGAATTCTCATTTTCGGAATATGAATGAAAAATGTGCATAGATTACATTTGCATACTTTTCAAGTGAATTGTGCATAGATTACGATTGCATAGTTTACATTCTGAAAAATCAATCGTAGATTTAGATAAGTTTTCTTTGATTTGAATTTACATATCTTTATGCTTGTTTTAAACACACAAAAATAAAAATAAAAACTGTTTTGGAATTGATTTGCATTAGTTTTTCTTGATGAAATTAGTGCATTAGAGAATTTGTTATATTTTCTCTTAGTGATCAATTTTTTGCATTGTTGGAAGTGAATGGAAACTCTCTCCTTACTTTAGTTAGCATTCATCAAATGAAATGATATATTGTGGCATATAGTTTGCATTTAGGAAATTTTGAGACATTACATACGGTAGGGCCTAAAAATTAAAACATAAATACAAGATCAACTTTAAAATGAACTGAAGGAATCTAACAACACATTGGAACATAACACACACTGTTTAGAGATCTAGGCTAGAGACGTGCTCCAGCGTCGTTAAACCTAGTCACTTTTGTTTCCACTCAAGGTTGGGTGAATCCTCCTTCTGTGACTCAATAGTGGTCTAGTACGGAATTGTGCTCCCACGTACTGTCGAGTATATGGGGAGACCCCACTAGGTTATCATCCTTTATCCATAGGAAGCCGTGTTTGCCGCCTTATGACCTGTAACGCACCGAACACAACATTCGGGAAGATTGATTGCCGTATGGAAAGTCCTTGGTTTTCATATGATTGCCAAAGTGTATATGCAGTTTTACGGATTGTTTGGTAAACCTTTTGCCTAGTTCTCCAGAGTAGTCACTTTTGACCCTTTTCGGACTCCCTAAAGAAAAGGCTCATTTGAGCATTTGTCACTTCGGGCTCATTAAACATTCGAAGGCGACTAGAGTCATCTTTTTGTCCTTTTCTCGACCCTTTAAAGATGAAAACAAGGTACATGCCCCCCAACCTCCCTCTGACGCTCCCGTTCCTTTGCTCCGGCCGGTCATGATCACCACGATCTCCGTGAATGGACACCTGCACATACAAAGAATGACACAAACACAAGCATAAAATCCAATAGATGCAACTATATATCAGTCAGAAAGGATATAACTCATCATCATTACAAAGAACAATAAGAGTGGAACCATAATAATAGTCGTCTATTATTGATAAACAAAGAAGAATACAACCATAGTTCTGATGTCAAATCCTCTTGCGTCTTAAAATTTATTCGCCCGCGATCACACGCCCTGTTAGATTTTGTTTGTTGACCATTTGATTGTGTGTTGTGACTCTTTTTCAACCCTGTGTGCGATTTTCAGTTTTTGATGGCAAATTTTCCAGAGTTCACCAACTCGAGAATCCCCTCTGACGGGAATCCTGGTCATTTTCCTCCTTTTGGGAATGTTGGTGCTCCTTACATGGCAACGTTGTCCCTTCCTGGGTTAACGGTTAGGTTGCCTGTTTGGTTTTTCTCAACCTCCGTGGTCCCTAGTGTCTCAATTACTGGTCAATCTGTTCCTCCACACGAACAACATCATGTTGATTCCAAGGTGGACCTCTCCCCTTCTTCGCCCGTCTCTATGTCCTCATCTTCTACTTTGCCTGGTGAAAGTCTGGATTCAAGTAACCAAGTGGCTAAAAAGAAGAAGAAGAAGATGAAGAAGAAGAAGTCTCATAAGCGAGAGGTTAAAAATATAGTTACTCCTCCGAGTACATCTCAGGTCGAGCCACCTTCTGCTCCTCCGTGGAAGGTCAAGTTTCCTTGTAAATTGTGCAAGGGAGACCATCTTCTCCGTGATTGTCCTGGCCTTCCTAAGGTCTTAGAAGTCTGGTCTCACGATCCAGCCTACCCCTCATCGCCCTCTGAAGCTCATGGCGGTGTTACCCTGCCAGCTGGCAATGGTACGAAGAACAAGAAGATTCGATTCCCCTGTAAGCTATGTGAAGGCGACCATCTCCTTCACCTTTGTCCGCTCATGGATAAAGCTTCCACTATTTTGGAAAGTCTTATAGCTTCTTCACCCTAGCTCCCTATTGGTTATCAGAGGCTCTCCTCAGATCCTCTCCCTGTCGACAAAGAGATTGATTTAGATCCTTCTCTTGTCCGTCCTCCTCTTTCTAAACCTGGCTGTGCTAAGCCTGTTCCGACCACCCATCGGTCAGAAAGAGTGTCCACTCAGGTTCACCACCCATCGATCACTTTGTTTTGGAAGAGCGCCATGCTCATGTTCTTCTCGTCTCGTTAGATTCTCCTGAGTCTGAAAACAACTCTCCTATCCCAGTTGATTCCGAGAGTCCTTCTTCGGTTCCTGTAGAGTAGGGGGACAATCATACGATTCCCCACCCAATAGTTCGGTCGTTTCCTTCGACTGGGGTCACCTGACTGCTTTCCACCTTCCATCCCGTGTGCCTTTCCAGATTACAGTACATGCCTATGATAAGGCAGTACCTGGCACTGTCTTGGATGAAGGTGCATGTGTCAGTCTTATGCCTTCTACTACTTGGCAAGCTTTAGGCTCCCCACAGCTTGTGCCGGTCGCACAGAATCTGATGGTGTTTGACGGAGGAACCAGTCAACCATTAGGGATCCTTCCAAAGTTCCCTCTTACTTTGGGAGGCAAAACTGTCTATATAGACGTACTGGTTACCCAAGGTGCTTTAGATTTTAGTCTTCTCCTTGGTCGTGACTATGTTTATGCCATGGGGGCCCTTGTCTCTTCACTTTTCCGTGCGGTTTGCTTTCCACATGACGGAATCTATAGATCAATTATCATTCTTTAGTCCCCTGGTCCCTCCTGTGTAGTTGTCATCCCCTTCTGGTTTTTATCCACTAGTTATATCTGGCCCACAACAGGTCAACTATGTGGCTACTTATCTCGTGCTTGTATCCAGTGATGCTGCCGTCGTGCATAGTGTCCTGGGGGCATTGGGTCCTGACTTCCAAGATGTTATCCTCCCACTGGGAGTGGCACTCTTGGAAGCAACGACTTCCTGTTCATTATGATGAAGTTTGTTCGGAGCATAGTTCGCTTTCCTACGTCAAGCTCCTTAAAAAATGAAACTAGGTCTAGTCGGAGCATAGTTCGCTTTCCTATGTCAAGCTCCTTAAAAAATGAAACTGGGTCTGGTCGAGCATAGTTCCTGATCTTGTGTCAAGCTCGTTAAAAAATAAAACAAGGGTTATGAGGATAGTTCTTTCACTATGTCAACCTCATTAAAAACTGAACCAACTCCCTTTCCAAATCGAGTCTTTTGATTAAGGTCTCGTAAAATACAAGTCGAGTCTTTCCAAGATCTCGAAAGTGAACCTTCATTCCATCCACTTTGTTGAATGCAATGAAGCTTGGGGGGCATGTACCTCGTTTTACGTCATTATGCTGGGGGTATGCGAACTTATAACAAGCATAGTTTTTCGTTTCAAGCTTGTGTAAACATGAAACCGAATCCAAACATAGTTTTTCGTTTCAAGCTTGTATAAACATGAAACTGAATCCAAGCAGAGTTCTCTATGGTTCAAGCTTGTGTAAAAATGAACCCATACCTATTTTACATCTCGTGATTGTTGTCTTTATCCACTAAATTGTGTTAGATGAGCCTTGGTTGTTTTCATCCCATCGCCACCATCTCTTTTGCCGATCATATGCTTTCACTTACTTGTTTTCCTTTCTTGAGGGACCGCCATTAAGAGTGGTTTTGTTATCCAGCCTCTTGACCATTACATGTTTTGAGCAGTTCCACCATTGCCGGAACCAGTTGCTACCCTTGATACCACTCGTTCCTCTAGGACGAGTCACCTTTAAGCTTTTTTCTGCCTCGTAAAATATGAAAAGATTGCTGAGTATTTTTTCCCTTTTTGACTCGTTAAAGAGAATAAAAATGGAGGTCTGCTTTCAACTCTTTTCTGACCGCTTAAAGATGAAAAGATTACTGAGTTATTCCTCTTACGTAAATAAGAGGCAGTCGCCTTTAAGCTCTTTTCCGACCGTGTAAAGACAAAAATATCGTCGGGCCCTTGTCGTTTCATGCTCGTTAATGCTTACAAAACGACGTGGTTTCAGTCGCTTTTTTACTTTTTCAGGTCAAAATCACTACTCATGAAAAGTACTCCTCGATCGTAATGATCGGGCGGTTCTTTCGAGCATTGCTTTATACTTTTTTGGGCTCGAGAGACACAACTTTATGAAAAAGGACACCCTTGGAGTTTACTTTTCCACTGTCTTTTCAAACTCTCTAAACATGAAAAGACGCCGAGTTCTTCCTTTGTCAGACTCGTTAAAACTTAATGACATTGGATTCTGTCAAAATGATGCCTTACAAGCATATGCTATCCCCGTCACACTTGTCATAAAAAATAACCGGGGTACTCGCCAGAAATGGTGGGGAAAATGGAACCAGAATCATTGTCGTGTCGGCAGTATGTCACTCTTGAACATGGCACTTGTCTGCATTCGTGTCTGGGTGGGGACATCTCATCTCTTTTTTCACTTGCCTCCGTGGGTTTGGGTGATCCCGTTTGACCTCTCATATGCTCGTTGTCTTGTCACCATGACCTTTGATCATTTGATGTCAAATACTGCCAAGTCCACTGTCGTGCCGCCAATATGTTCAAGAGAAGTTGACCTTTGCAGAATAATCGACCTCCCTCTGATAACTCACATAATCTTGATTCACAAAACACATTATCCTCCTATGTCTTGTGTCGATGATGTGGGAAACACTATGGCCCA
This sequence comes from Pinus taeda, assembly GCA_000404065.3. Lineage (NCBI taxonomy): Eukaryota > Viridiplantae > Streptophyta > Pinopsida > Pinales > Pinaceae > Pinus > Pinus taeda. The sequence continues at coordinate 48,266 of APFE030086778.1, forward strand.
CCTTCGATCAAGGTCGCTTCCTGTCGACTTTAGCTCATTATCCAGGAAGTTGCCCCAGAGACTCCCTTCAGGTGCCTTGGAGCCTACCTGCCTCAATGGCAGGTTCTTCGTGTTAGATGTGAGGTTTTCATCATTGGCCTCCGATCGAATGATTCTATGGGTGTTCGACGCTGGCTCATTGATTCGCACACCGTAGATTGTACCTATAGTACCTTGAGGGCCATTGTCATTATTGGTGGTACCTCTCTCATTTGTTAACATTTTTCATCATTGGCTGGTAATCAGACGTTGTTCCTGCATGTTCGACTTCGACTCCCATATTCGCATGCTTGAACTTGTACTTTGTTCGGATCGAGATGGAGCGCAAGACCCTGGATTTTGTCTGTTGGGATCCAGGTTGCGATTTTGTGTATTATTATGATCATTACATGTCTCATTCACTGGATGGCTGCGACCATGCCTGAGTCAGTTTATCGATCCTCACTAGATGGCTGCGTCCATACCTTGGATCTAGATTTTTTTTGTACTCTACTATGGATGGCTGCACCCATACCGCATATATCATATACTTGAGATATCAGTTGTACTTCTCCATGCAGGTTTTCCAGCGGTAGTGTTTTCGGTTGGACATGTTCTTGTAAAGCATTTCACCCCTCTCTCTCTCTCAGGTCTCATGCTTTAGGGGGCATCTGTTACACAACAATTTGTCACCGTCCCTGTTACCCCTTCTCCCACACCTTGGAGGACTTATTCTGGGACCTGTGAGAAGTGACATAACCTACAAACACTTGCATTACATTCCCCTAGACATGAACTTCATTTTCCCTGAAGACATCTCTTGCAAAAAACCCATAAAAACAACCCTTTTTCCATTGGCGTAGTTTCACTGTGCATCACTCGCGCCAATGGGGGAAATCCTCCAAAGAGGGCGCGCCAGCTGGCGCTCTGTCTTAGAGTCGCACTCGCGCCAGCCAAAACGGGTAGTGTTTTTAACAAACCAACAACTGAAGATTCATCCTAACCCACTCTTGAACTGAATCTATCTTGAGTTGGTTTGGTTTGGCTTCGAATCTCCATAGAGGGGAAGTGGTTTTCCACCTCTCATGGAAGTTTCTTAGTGATAAAGCCAATCCCATGAATATTGTGGATGATCCTAACTCCTCCTCCTCTATCTATAAAAGCTTGTCCTTTTGCCTTAGGCAAGCTAGTTCTAGAGTTCCAGAGTTCCAAAGATTGAGAATTGTCAAGTTCATGCTGCAAGAAGCCTTCTTCATTCCCATAAGGCTAAATCTAAAGTAAGGAGATTCTTGTCCAAATAACCAAGGAGAGAGAGGCTTGTTTCCATTTCCCAACAAGCTTTGCAAGACATGTGCTACTGATCACCCAGCAAAGGAGGATTTTACGTCAGAACTTATGGTTGTATTCTTCTTTGTTTATCAATAATAGATGACTATTATTATGGTTCCACTCTTATTGTTCTTTGTAATGATGATGAGTTATATCCTTTTTGACTGATATATAGGTGCATCTATTGGATTTTATGCTTGTGTTTGTGTCATTCTTTGTATGTGCAGGTGTCCATTCACGGAGATCGTGGGGATCGTGACTGGTCGGAGCAAAGGAATGGGAGCATAAACTCTTCTACAAGCACTAGCGTTGGAATCCAGGTAGGCCCTCATCATTGGTCTTTAATTTGCAATTAGGAACCTGTGTGATAGCATTGTTTGATTCTTGCTAGACCCAATCTGGGCTAGTAGGGATCGCCTTTGTCCGCAGAGGGGATTTACCTCCACAACACCCACGGTGTTGACTAGAGGCATGACGCCGTCCGTGCCCACGAGTGCCAGGATAACGACCAGTGAATAGTTCACTGGTGGGGGCAGGCAAATCCGAAGTAGAGCCAGTCGGAGTGCGCCGGGGTTGGCCTCTACGACACCCCATTCTCTGACAAAGATGAGCCATCGAAGAAGGGGCGATAGAAAGGTTGCAGATAGGTTGAGTAATGGACCCGAGATCAAGCCAGTGTCGAGTGGAACAACAAAGACACGGAGACCTGGGAGAGAGCCCTCCAATGCTAGGCGCAAGCGAGAGCCTGCGAGCCACCTTTGAATTTCCCAGACCAGTCTCCCACCCTCCCAACTCAAAGACTAGGCAGAAGACAAAACGATTGAACAGGGGGCCAAAAGCTGTGAAGGAATTGCTCTGAAGCCACCTACCAAAGCCAAAAGCTAGAACAAAGACAAAGAGATGATAAACCGACACGAGAACCTCCAGACTGAAACCCAAAACCCCGCAATGGAAAGAGATGAGCCGACGGAGCTGCCCTTGGAAGTCCGAACACAACTTCCTCGTCAAAGGCAAAGAAACTACAGAGAGAACCAGAATTTGAACAGAGGTGAGGGGATGAGCCCAAAGAAACAACTCGCAATGCTTCAACGCAAACACAGGGCAATGCCATTCCTTAAGCTTGCCAGACCTTTCTCGAAAAACTACATTCATAACTACTGCATTGATGATCGCCGTCATCTCTTGCAGGTAGCAACGTGCAGAGGGAGGATCCATTGTAGAGGATAGAAAGAATGAGCTCGAACCACTTGACGGGGGGATGTAATGACTCGCCTTGCGCACATGCCAGGCGCTCTTCCCTTCACCTGTATTTAACACCTCATACTGGATGGGCAGGTGTCGAGCTGCCTCGCCCGATCCTAGTCCTATCATGTTGAATGCCGCGTCAGTCACCCGCACCTGAGGACTTATCCACTTAACAATCATAACTTGTTTAAATTATTGATATAAATTGACATACAATGAGTTAGTTGGAGTTTGAATAAATATGACCGCGAACTTGCTTTGGGGTTGAACTAAATCATAACTTGTTTATTGATATAAATTGACATACAATGAATTAGTGTGAGTTTGAATAAATATGATTGCCAATTTGCTCATCCTTATTTGAGGTTGAATTAAAACATATTTAACAATATTTTATTGCGCTGAGAGGTGCTCTTCAACCCAATATGGTAGAGATGTTGTAATGTAATGTTTAACATTTTGACTAAGTCAAATTACATAAAAATAAAAAATTAAATAAATAAAAATATTTGTGTAATGTAATGTAAACATTTTAGCTTGGTAAAAAAAAAGAGAGGCAAAAATAAAAATAAACCTATAAAAATAAAATAATAATAAAATAAAAATGGCTCATGGTATTGACCCATGGTATTCATGTGATATATAACCTATTTAAAGGGGGAATTAAGTCAGCCTAGATCCATCTTAACTCTGGATCCACCAAGTGCCGAGAGGGATCAAATCTCTTCATATGCAAATATCTTTTAGAGTGAAAAGAGATTTGATCCTTCTTAACGCTTGATAGATATGAAGTTAAGATGGATCATATAGCTCAAAAATGTGTTAATCTATGCGAATGTATTCATGAATTAACTTTATATTGTTAATGGTTAGAGGTAAAAAGTAGTTAAGTTATATGAATGGGAATTGTTTAACTATTAAATATTTTAGGGTTTTTAATAGGAATTTGGCGATTATTTATTTATTTATTTATTTTTTCTTTTTCTTTTGTGAAATCTTGATTTGTGTCATTTAAACTGGGTTTTTGATTACATATACACATTTAGGACCTTGAAAAGATCAGCGAGCCACTTGGATTGTAAAGAGTTCACAATTCAAACTTGTGATTCTAACAAATACTTGCCAGATTTTGGTCAAATTAGACCAAAAAAATAGGGGAGAAAAGCCTCCAAAACATCTAACAAATAGACTATGGCTATATGAATGTGTTTATAAATTTATTTTATTTTATAATTCTTTTTCAAAGGAACATGTAGAATTTCTATTATAAAAGGTGTTGGATTCTCAACAAAACCCTTACATTATGTTGGAAATAATACTTGAGAGAGGGGGTGGGGGGGCGGGGGTGGTGAATCAGTATTAGAAAATCAATAACTTTTTCATTTCCATAATCAGATTCATATACGCTACTTTAGTTAGAGGAACTCGTGTGTACACGCAACTGTGATTAATGCAACTAGCGTATATCCAGTAAAATTATGATTCAGTTAATTCATCATATGTTGATCTTTAATCAGTGCATCAAAACTTCATCAACCATATAAACAGTAACCAGGTGCAGTAAAACAGAACAGATAATCACACATAAGAAACACACATGAACACCATGATATAAGGTGGAAACCCAATGCGGGACAAAAACCACCCGTTGTCGTCTTCCTTTAATATAAGAAAAACCTGTTTACAATATTGTACTGGCGTAAAATCATACCAGTACGCAGGCACCCACCTTAAAAAGGCTACAACCTTCTCTCATTCTCTAGCTACTACTGGAAGGGAGCTACAACCCCCTAACTCTTGTACTAGATGATATATTTACTAGTACATAGGCATTGACCTACAGAAGGCTACCACCCTCTCTCGTTTTCTAGCTACTAATGGAAGGGAGCTCCAATTCCCTGGCTCTTGTACTAGCTGATATGTTTACCAATATGTAGGCACCAGCCTACTGAAGGCTCCAACCTTCACTCTTCCTCTAGGGACCACGTTTCATTAATTTTCAGACTGGATACACTTGGATCACACCACCAATAATCTGAAGGCCATGTTTCATCCAATTTTCATACTGGACCTATCAACAACATTGAAGCTCAAAATCAATCACCACTACAATACAACCATTGCATCAACCAATCATTAAATTTTGAATCACCCAACATTGAATCATTGAAGACCTGTCACCAGAACACAGAGCAGAACCCATAACTCTGCAACAACCACTAGAACCATCTGCACATTTAGATATCATATTTCATAATGTATACACTACTCTGATGAACCGAACCAGCATGTATATGCGCTTTTACCAAAGCAAACCCACGTAAAGATCTGCAAATATTAACTCATAACTTTGCAACTATTCCAGACACCAATCATACCTAGATCATAACATTTATAGAATAAACATGCGTTAGTAATTTAGATCTAGTCTATCCATGATCAAACCACATAAAGATAATACATTCCAAGCCTTATGATCCTGATCCATCATCCATAGGTGCATCCTTGGTTCAGATCAAGTAAAGCATTACAAACCCATAACCTGCATACTGGATCTCTCACTTCATTAGATATTCAATCCTTGCACCATTGGCCTAATGATCTTCTCCTCCTTTCATAGTTTTAGGCCTTTCTCAATATCATGGTCCAAAACCACTTTAGGACCAATACCTTGGACCAAATACCTAGGGTCAATACCTCAGACTAGATGCCTTGGACCAATACCATGCATTAAAATACCATGGACCAAATACCTTGGACCAAAACTTAGTTTTCCAAGAATACGCGCCTTTCCTTCTGTGAAAGTGCGTGTGTACGTTATACACTCCTTTTTTTTCTGTTAACCCACGTGTATATGCTCCTTTGTTAAGGTGAACCTGCGTATACCTCTCTTTCTTCATTCTCTTGTAGTCTGATCATTAATTCTTTGCTATTGACCTGCTGCACTATGATATGTCAACTAAGTGAGTTGCCATCAAGGACAACACTTGTATCATAATGCCAAAAATCTCCCCCTTTGGACTTGATGGCAACAACAACACCAAGTCACTCTCCCCCTTTGACATCAAGGGCAAAGGGTAGACCAAGATATTCTCTCCCTTTGATATACATTATGTTGTTCATGCTCCCCCTGAGTATATGCTGAATTCTCTGATTTAACTCCCCCTTTGTACTTGCTGAGATGCACTATATCATCCATGCTCCCCCTGAGCATATGAAGAGTCTGAAAAATATTTTTCAAAAGAATAACATGACTCTACAACTCAAATAAGTGAGTAAGACCTTCCTATCACCAATGACTCATACATACATCAATCTCCCAACCAAGTGGGGATACACCATTTTGACTCATCCACCCAACCAAGTGGGGATATACCAAATGTTTATACATGACTAAAATAGAAATTATTACATCATCCTTCCCATGCATAGTGGGGGTACATCATATGACTCGTGGGTCTTTAAAAGATATACATGACATTTAGACCAAAGACCTAAACAATACCATGATAGTCATCAACAACTATTATACACCATATATGATCTGACCATAAGCATATGTCTACAACATCCAGACCTGTAACCTGCAATACCATCCTCTTGAACAACCAATAATAAGTAGCAAGATGTATCATTTAGCCTCATAAGCATCATCACCAAAGACTTCTAACCATAATGCCAATAATGCATTATTCGAAGCATATGCTCTCCCTGACCTGTTCCATCTGTTCACTGTCAGATCTGACCATGCACATATCGACAAGAAGTATCAAGGCCTCATCATCAATCAGATATACATCAAGTTAACTTGTGAGGATCAAAAACACTTCTAAACAACATGTTATGAGTACCAACACATTTCCACACATCATCAACAGATTCTAACCATCATAAAACAGAGCAAATAATCCACTAAACCATCTCAGACCCCTTTTTCTGAGTCTGTTCCACTGCTTTTCCTCAAACTAACATATATGCGACTGTGCAACTTCGAACTCGCGTATATACGTGACTTGTCTTCATGAAACTTGCGTATGAAATTCAGAACACTGAAGTTTCACACTTTCAGCTCCCTTTGAGTTTGTCATGTCTAAATACTCAGTTATGCCACATCTTTCTGACTGTACTTCCTTGTTCTTCCATATCTTCGACTTAGGTGATGTTTTCTCCTTTTGGTATGGTGCCCGTACTTTGTTCCTGCATTCCTTTGCTATATGTCCAAACTTGTTACATGCATAACATCTTGTTATAAACATTTTTTGGCACTGTACCCCAATCATAAATGTCCATAAACTGAGGGCCCCTAAGTCCCTAAAAGTGTTGCTTCACTGCCTAAAAGAACAAGGTCAGCTGATTACATCATCTCCCAGAAGTTCTCCACTAAAAACTGCTCAGAAATGGTCAAAACTGGACCATACTGAATACCCAGTGCAGAGGGTGCGATGCATATCACCTTCCCAGTGTAGAGGGTGTGATGCATACTGAATGGCCCCTCTGTAGGGTGCGATGGGCGATAATGGACAAATGGCAGAGACAGTTTGCGAGGTGGAAGATCATGGAATCTTCCAGAAGCTTCCCCTTTGACACTTGCCTCTCTGTTTTCGACCAGGGATGAGTAAGAGATCATCGGTCTCCAAGTGGAATCAAGAACTATCAGAGAGAGAACACTAATCAAAACCCCAGAAGATGAATCACCCCCCTACAATCATCTATATATGGATCCCTAATCACAGAGATCCAGGGGCTGGAATCTTGTATCTTGTAGAGAAGTGCTGTTGGTTTTATGGTGAAACTTCATAGTGTTGGGTGATATAAGCTTTACTTGAGGTGAAGAAGGGCTTTCTTGCTGGAGG